>JAGGEC010000094.1:0-41160 GCA_019155185.1 Beaufortia kweichowensis | reverse complement strand
CACATGCCCCAGATAGCATACACATCCGGGCCACATCTGGGCAACTATGGCACATATGGCTCAAGGATTCTGGCAGAGGCAAAGGCCATATGGGCCATGTATCTGGCACACACATCAAGCCGGGTTTAGTTTTAGTTGTGGCTTGCTGCATGTAAGGCCAGATGTGGCCCATGTGCAAGCAAGTCGGTTTTAGGTTGAGTTTTGGTCTGCTGCATGTGGGCCAGATGTGGCCCATGTTCAACTAGCCGGTTTAAGTTCGGTGAGAATAAGTGTTGAAATTAATTTCATTTTATTTATTGAATTATTTATTTTACTGAAGGAAATTCTGTTTAATGCTTTAAGACTGGTGCCAAGATGTCCAAACCAAAAAGGACATCACATACTGAGGGAACAAAGGACTCACTTGCATCCCCATCTCAGATAGCACACATCAAAGGATGCTGATTGCGAACTCACACCTGTCTCCTTCTCCCCCTCTTCATCTACTTCCCCTCAGCTCAGAGAACCCTAAAACTCACCTATGAACTGTATTTAACATATACCACATTCTGTGTGTTCAAAGTATCAAAATATTCATGTCTGATATCATTTTGAAATGTCTCAGTGCGACTCACACAATGGTCTTATCCCACAACAGTAGAGCAGATCATAACAAAGGTTTAAGGGAGTTTGGAGGTATTCTGCTCACTGCTGTGGGTGTGTCCTTCTTGGGCTCTTTCATGGAAATGGCCATTTGGGCCTGATCAGGTTTTTCAATGTAAATTACATCTCCATTTGGAGGAAGTATACTTTGGTTTGAGTATTTAAGGGAAACAAGCAAAATGTTCTGGAGTCTGTAAACGGATTTCCCTTTGGAGTTGCTGTGTGTAGTTTCCATTATCAGGTAAACACTTCTAAATTCTCTCATCTTTGCATTATTGACTGTTTTACATAAAATGATCTTTGTACTAAATTGTTTGAATTGGATATTGAATCATTGCATTACGTTTACCTGATTAATAAATTGTTATGTGCTAAATTAAATTTCTCAGTAACAAGGGGTAACACAGCTGGTTTTGAAGTATTTACAGTAAACTCACAGCTTCATTAGAGAGAGAGAGAGAGAGAGAGAGAGATTGCACACAGATGCGAGGTAATTCTCTCATCTCTCATCATGATAATTTATTCAAATGCAATCTTTATTTCTTCTGGGATCTATCTTTTCTACTTTATCTAGGTCTGTGTTAGATTAACGAGTATAAAAAGTATACTGGGGCAGGATTTGGTGTCAGAGAAGGGGTTCTGACAGAAAAAATGTCTTTTTCTGAATGATTTTTATGAAGTTAAGTAGAAAAAGTACTTCAGAAAATACACTTTTCTGTCAGAACCCTTTATCCCAGTCCAAATCCTGTCAGAATGTACTTTTTAATACTGTTGATCATCGGGTCTCGAGGTTTTGGGATCCTAGTGGACCTGTGAAAACCTCTATTTGGTACTCAAGATGTCTACACAAAATGTGCACAGACATCTTTGTTTCACTATATTAGTGAGGACATTCCATAGACCTCCACTGACTGTTATATCAGCTTGTGTTCAACACAGAACTTATTTCAGGTATAACCCTTTGAAAAGTTGGAACCAGAAAGTGCTAAAATGTTCCCGCCTTCTTGGCCTAAAAAGTCATACCTGCACCACTCTATTAAAGTCAAATGCATGGGGTATGGGAGAGGGAGGGGCTGAGGGAGGGGCTGAGATCTGCCTTGTGATCTGATTGGTGATACCTTCTGATCAGACTGCTGCCAAGTTCAAGACCACTGTCTCCCTTCCTAACTGACCACTTTGGCAAAAATCCAGGCTGTTTCCTAAGGTGAGACACTATTTACTTTTCTACAAACTGTTTAAAGTTTCTTTACAACTAAAAAATTAATTTTTCCGATAATATAATTATACTGTTATTTCTTCATGATTTTATAAAATCATGTGTAATTTAATTATAAATATAAATAACAGTATTAAAAAGTACATTCTGACAGGATTTCCTCCTCAGAGAAAGGGATCTGACAGGAAAATGTCTTTTCTGAGAAGAAATCCTGTCAGAATGAACTTTTTTATACTGTTATTTCTTAATAACTTTATAAAAAATCATGTGTAATTTGAATTATGAATAAATAACAGTATTAAAAAGTACATTCTGACAGGTTTCCTCTCAGAGAAAGGATCTGACAGGAAAATGTCTTTTCTGAGAAGAAATCCTGTCAGAATGAACTTTTATACTGTTATTTCTTCATGATTTTATAAAAATCATGTGTAATTTGAATTATGAATAAATAACAGTATTAAAAAAAGTACATTCTGACAGGATTTCCTCTCAGAGAAAGGGATCTGACAGGAAATGTCTTTTCTGAGAAGAAATCCTGTCAGAATGAACTTTCTTCTTATACTATTATTTCCTTAATAACTTTATAAACATCATGTGTAATTTGGAATTATGAATAAATAACAGTATTAAAAAGTACATTCTGACAGGATTTCCTCTCAGAGAAAGGGATCTGACAGGAAAATGTCTTTTTCTGAGAAGAAATCCTGTCAGAATGAACTTTTTATACTGTTATTTCTTAATAACTTTATAAAAACTCATGTGTAATTTGAATTATGAATAAATAACAGTATTAAAAGAGTACATTCTGACAGGATTTCCTCTCAGAGAAAGGGATCTGACAGGAAAATGTCTTTTCTGAGAAGAAATCCTGTCAGAATGAACTTTTATATAACTGTTATTTCAATAACTTTATAAAAATCATGTGTAATTTGAATTATGAATAAATAACAGTATTAAAAAGTACATTCTGACAGGATTTCCTCTCCCAGAGAGAAAGGGATCTGACAGGAAAATGTCTTTTCTTGAGAAGAAATCCTGTCAGAATGAACTTTTTATACTGTTATTTCTTAATAACTTTATAAAAAATCATGTGTAATTTGAATTATGAATAAATAACAGTATTAAAAAAGTACATTCTGACAGGATTTCCTCTCAGAGAAAGGGATCTGACAGGAAAATGTCTTTTCTGAGAAGAAATCTCTGTCAGAATGAACTTTTTTATACTGTTATTTCTTAACAACTTTATAAAAATCATGTGTAATTTGAATTATAAATAAATAACAGCATTAAAAAGTACATTCTGACAGGATTTCCTCTCAGAGAAAGGGATCTGACAGGAAAATGTCTTTTCTGAGAAGAAATCCTGTCAGAATGAACTTTTTTATACTGTTATTTCTTAATAACTTTATAAAAATCATGTGTAATTTGAATTATGAATAAATAACAGTTATTAAAAAAGTACATTCTGACAGGATTTCCTCTCAGAGAAAGGGATCTGACAGGAAAATGTCTTTTCTGAGAAGAAATCCTGTCAGAATGAACTTTTTATACTGTTATTTCTTAATAACTTTATAAAATCATGTGTAATTTGAATTATAAATAAATAACAGTATTAAAAAGTACATTCTGACAGGATTTCCTCTCAGAGAAAGGGATCTGACAGGAAAATGTCTTTTCTGAGAAGAAATCCTGTCAGAATGAACTTTTTTATACTGTTATTTCTTAATAACTTTATAAAAATCATGTGTAATTTGAATTATAAATAAATAACAGTATTAAAAAAGTACATTCTGACAGGATTTCCTCCTCAGAGAAAGGGATCTGACAGGAAAATGTCTTTTCTGAGAAGAAATCCTGTCAGAATGAACTTTTTTATACTGTTATTTCTTAATAACTTTATAAAAATCATGTGTAATTTGAATTCATGAATAAATAACAGTATTAAAAAGTACATTCTGACAGGATTTCCTCTCAGAGAAAGGGATCTGACAGGAAAATGTCTTTTTCTGAGAAGAAATCCTGTCAGAATGAACTTTTTATACTGTTATTTCTTAATAACTTTATAAAAATCATGTGTAATTTGAATTATGAATAAATAACAGTATTAAAAAAAGTACATTCCTGACAGGATTTCCTCTCAGAGAAAGGGATCTGACAGGAAAATGTCTTTTCTGAGAAGAAATCCTGTCAGAATGAACTTTTTATACCGTTATTTCTTAATAACTTTATAAAATCATGTGTAATTTGAATTATGAATAAATAACAGTATTAAAAAGTACATTCTGACAGATTTCCTCTCAGAGAAAGGGATCTGACAGGAAAATGTCTTTTCTGAGAAGAAATCCTGTCAGAATGAACTTTTTATACTGTTATTTCTTAATAACTTTTTATAAAAATCATGTGTAATTTGAATTATGAATAAATAACAGTATTAAAAAAAGTACATTCTGACAGGATTTCCTCTCAGAGAAAAGGGATCTGACAGGAAAATGTCTTTTCTGAGAAGAAATCCTGTCAGAATGAACTTTTTATACTGTTATTTCTTAATAACTTTATAAAAATCATGTGTAATTTGAATTATGAATAAATAACAGTATTAAAAAGTACATTCTGACAGGATTTCCTCTCAGAGAAAGGGATCTGACAGGAAAATGTCTTTTCTGAGAAGAAATCCTGTCAGAATGAACTTTTATACTGTTATTTCTTAATAACTTTATAAAAATCATGTGTAATTTGAATTATAAATAAATAACAGTATTAAAAAGTACATTCTGACAGGATTTCCTCTCAGAGAAAGGGATCTGACAGGAAAATGTCTTTTCTGAAAGAAATCCTGTCAGTATGAACTTTCTTATACTATTATTTCTTAATAACTTTATAAAAATCATGTGTAATTTGAATTATGAATAAATAACAGTATTAAAAAAGTACATTCTGACAGGATTTCCTCTCAGAAAGGGATCTGACAGGAAAATGTCTTTTCTGAAAGAAATCCTGTCAGTATGAACTTTCTTATACTATTATTTCTTAATAACTTTATAAAAATCATGTGTAATTTGAATTATGAATAAATAACAGTATTAAAAAGTACATTCTGACAGGATTTCCTCTCAGAGAAAGGGATCTGACAGGAAAATGTCTTGTTTATGTGAACTATCTCTTTAAGTATTTTATTAATTTGTTATCCTAATCTGATGTTTCTGTCTGTTTATAGGGTAGTGAACATTCCAGAGCTTGATAGGCAAATTCAGATTCGGTAGGGATATTCTTTTTATTTGTGACTCAGTACATGGTTCACTGGTGATGGATTACAATGAGCGCAGTAATCGTGAGGAAAAGAGCCCCTCAAAAGAGTTGACACATTTCTTAAATCAGTGGGTCATGTTGTGTGTGATGAAAATACGGATTTTCTTTACAACTCTCCTATTAGCAGTCCTTCAGGTAGCATTCCTCCAGGTGACATTCCCTCTGAAAGCAGTCCTCCAGATAGGAACCCTGTTTACAGCGCTGTTAGTGAGAGTACAAACAGCTGCAATGGTGAAACAAACGATGAAATTGATCTCAAAAGCAGCATTACTGACTGGGCACTTCAGCTTTGGGATATCTCTTGTGGCACTTTCAGCTTTATTGGCCATTCTTCGAGTGCATTTACCATTTCTGCCAAAGATGGAAGGTCCCTGTTAAAAACAAAAACACAGTACAATGTGGAGATGATCGCTGGTGGAGCTTTCCACTATATAGGTGTAGTCAATGCTTTCAGGAACACGTTGAGAAGTGCATGTTTTCTTTTACAGACAGGCACACATTCAACATGCAGCTAAAATTTTGATGGGCCCCACTCTTTAAAAGTTCTTCAGTTCAACTTTGGCCTATTCTTGGCATGTTTAGAGGTCTATCTAAGAAACCTGTTGTCATAGGTTTGTTCCCTGTCAAAGGGAACTCAACGCTATCGCCAGCGTTTGACGCTATGGGGAATGCTAGCGCTGACTGCGTCTGAAGCAAATGTGTGTAAAATTGCCGAATGGCTAGACTGAACGTCACAGGCGGGTGACGTCAGGACCAGGAAGCCTATAAAAGGACCTTAGGGCGCACACCACATTCAGCTTTTGTGCCTTCAGCTGCGCTATGCGTGTGTGTGTGATTGCTAGCTAGCTAGCCAAAAACGCGTAATAATATAGAGAGTGTGTGTGGTTGTGTGACATAAAAGTGAATATGTCCTTTAGAAAGTGTGTTTCTCCCTGTGCTCGCTACATCACGGCTGGGATTCACCAATGATTTCTGTGTTGTTTGTTTAGGGTGGATCATGCCCGGTCATTTCAGAAAACGCCGACTGTGTGCATTGTGAAGCCTTCCCCATACGCACTCTCAGATCTAGACTGGCATGTGTAGATAAACATGCCCAGTCGAAGCGGTCTCGTGGCGGTGCCGTCTCTGCCGAGGCAGACGCGGCGTCGCCTGCCGTCATGGGGATCGCATATGGATTTAGCCGACGCGCGTTGGAGGCGGGCCCCGCCCTTTCTCCCTCTCTCTCCGCTTCATCCTCTCAGCTCTCGGCTTGCAAGCCCGCGCTGCGGTTCCTGCTGCTTTCAAGGGAGTCCACGCTTTCTGCTATCTTCCTCCGAGGAGGGAGATATGCAGCAACATGGAAACAGGGGAGAGCAAAGAAATTTCACACCTATGTATGAGGAATTAGTTGAGGTTGTGGACGCTGGCAGTCAGCAGTTTAAAATCGACTGGCCCGTGGAAGTGCAGAGCGCTCACTGAGCCCAGTAAACTGGATGAGCTTCCTAAAGCTCCAAATCTTTCACCTCCTCGCCGGGCTTACCATTTTTCCCAGACCTGCATAGCGAGTTATCAGGCTCATGGACGCTGCCCTATTCTTCTCGCATTTATAACCCCGTTATGTCGGTTTATTCTAACATCGTGGGAGTAAAGAGCATTGTTGTATGGCGATGCCGCTGGTGGAACAGGCGCTCACGGGCTATCTGTCCCTCCTCTGCATCGTCCTTAAAGCCCGGTACACCCATCAAGGCCATGCAGAGTAACATCAGCCTTGGTGGGTAAAGCTTATGCTCGCAGCAGGTCAAGCTGGGGCATGTTTACATCTAATTTCAATGCTCCAGGCTTTACCAGGCAGACCTGCTGGGCGGACCTGGATGAGGGCCCGAGGCCTGTTCGGCGATGCCGCTTGTCGACAGGTTCCGGGACACCAAGAACCAGGCTCGCGGCCTTTTCTCAGTTCCTCCCTCGCCGCCAGGTCGGGTCACTGAGGCTGCTGGGCGGAGCAGCCTCAGCCCTCTACCTCCTCATACAGGCACAGGCAGAAGGAGAGTGTTAGTTCCCCAGCTCCACCACAACGTCAGTGGGGCTCTGGGAGGCACTCTCAGCCCTCGGCCTTCCCAGCCTAAGGCGGACCTGAGGGCCGTCATCCAGGCTAAGAAGGCTGTGACCAAAAGCGGGGCACCTGACTGCTGCGGAGTCAGGGTGCCCCCGCAAAGCCCCCTGGGTCCGGATCGGATAACGCCTCTATACGGGCCCAGTCCCTTCCCCGTACCCCTTTATGGATGCTCTGGATTGTTCCCCGGCCTTGCTTCGGGACACGGCTGTGGCATCCGGTATGCATACGAGGCGCATAAAGCCCTCTTCGAAAGTGCACCCCAGCAAGTATAGCTTTGGGTCCTGAGTTAATACTAATATAAGACCAGATGCTAGCCGAGGGGCTAGCTCCTCTAGCCGATTACCTGGCAGCGTGCAAACTTCTGCCAAGCGCCAAAAAGTTTACAAACCAACACCAGTCCTGAGGGGCTGGTTCCCATAGTTAGCTCACATGGCGGGCGTAAAACCTCGCCAGACACTCTAAATATCGTCCAGACACCAGCCCCCCGAGTTCCTCGCGGAATTATATGGCAGCGTGGAAACTTCTGCCACACGTTTCACGTCGGGTTCGTGCATCGTAGAATTCGGTATCACGATTCAGTTCGGGCACAGCCCGCCTATGTTCAAGGGTGGTGTCCACCACGGTGGGCCCCACCACCAGCTGGTCATGGAACACGAAGTTCACACTCTCCTGGCAAAGGGGCCGTGCAGAGGTAGTTCCTCCTCCAGAGAGAGAGCGGGGTTTTACAGCCGCTACTTCATAGTTCCCAAAAGGATGGAGGCTTCGCGTCCCTATTTTAGATCTTACGCATTACTGAACCGCTCAGTAAAGAAACTGAAGTTCAAGATGCTTACACTCAAACAGATCGTGACCCAAATCGGGATCTGCGGACTGGTTTGTCACCATAGACATGAAGGGCGCATACTTCCATGTCTCCATCCTTCCCAAGCACAGAAAGTTCCACGAGGTTGGCTTTGGCGATGGCGCACCAATACCGGGTGCTTCCTTTGGTCTAGCTCTGTCACCCCGCGACTTTACCAAATGTGTAGATGCTGCCCTGTCACGCTGCGTTTACAGGGCATTCGTGATACTGAATTATATGAAGCGACTGGCTCATTCTGGCGAGTCGAGAGGCGTTAGCGGCTCAACATCGAGATGTTGTTCTGCGCTCACATGAAAGTGTTGGGGTTACCTGAGCGCCAAGAAGAGTTCACTTTCTCGGTTCAGAGAATTACCTTCCTAGGTAGTAGAATGGGACTCGAGAGTCATGCATCTGCACGCCTCACTACTGCCGCATACAGTCCATTCAGTCAGCCGCGTGATAGGGGTCAGGCTTCATCAACGAAGCGTCACAGTCCTGCAGTTTCAGCAGATACTTTCGGTCTCATGGCAGCCGCAGCCAGCGTGATACCTCTGGGCCTGCTGTACATGAGACCATTACAATGGTGGCTCAAGTCCGGGGTTTTCCCCGGGAACCCCTCCCACTATTCAGGTCACTCACAAGTGTCTGAGGGCACTAGTAGTGTGGAAGAAACCTGGGTTTTCTCCCAGGGGCCCAGTTCTGGGGTCAATATGTCATCGCATAGCGCTAATGACGGACGCATCCCTGATGGGCTGGGGCGGTAATGGAAGGCCGCTCTGAGGAAGGCTTATGGAGGGGCCGCCAGCTGAGAGTGGCATATAAATTACCTAGAGATGATGGCGGTACAGCTTCATAGTTGAGGCAGTTCCTCCCTCACCTCAGGAACAACCATGTTTGGTCCCATCGGACAACACGTCGGTGGTTGCATACATCAACCATCAAGGAGGTCTGCGGTCAGCGCCCTCTGTACAGATTGGCACACCAGATTCTGATGTGGTCCCAGGGAAGCTGCTCTCGGTCAGAGCAGCATTACATCCCGGGCGGTTGAATGTGGGAGCAGGCGCCCTGTCGAGGCAGGGTCCGAGGCGGGAATGGAGATTTCACCCGAGGTGGTGCAAATGATCTGGGATGTTTTCTCCCCAGCAGAAGTGGACCTGTTTGCGTCCTCGAGACTACGCGGCCCTATGGTTCTCCCTAACACCTCCAGCCCCACTGGGGCTGGGCGCTCGTACATCCAAGTGGCCGAGGCTACGGCTTGTCGCCTTTTCCCCGATAAGCTCTGCTCCCGGAGTCCCTGGAAAGTTGCGCCAGGACGGGGTTCAGCCTCCCTACTGGTCGCACCGTTATGGCCGGCCCCGTGTGGTTCTCGGACCTGATTTGGCTCAGACTAGGCGGCACCCGGGTGAGGCTGCCTATCAGGAGAGATCTCTTGTCTCAGTCGCGGGGCACCATTCGTCTCCCTTGCCCAGAGTTATGGAAACTGTGGGTCTGGCCTCTGAGGGGTGCCAGGTTCACTCAGCACGGGTCTTCGACCGAGGTCGTGAGACACCATTTTACAATCAGGGCTCCTCCACGAGGAAGCTATAAATCGCCTATAAAGTGGGAAGTCTTCTCTTCCTGGTGTTCAGGTCAGCGTCAAGACCCAGTTAACTGCCCGATCAGCGTGGTGCTGGAGTTCTTGCAGGACCGCTTTTCTTCAGGGCTGATGCCCTCGACTATCAAGGTCTATCGCAGCGGCTATCTCTGCCTTTCATAGCCTTGTTACCGGACCAGTCTGTGGGTCGAGACCCACTGGTCATACGCTTCCTCCGTGGTACTAGGAGACTAGGGCCTGTGTTGCGTGCCAGGATCCCCACTTGGGACCTGGCGGTGGTACTTGCAAAGGGTTAGCGGTTGCCCGTTCGAACCCATTGAGGCCGTGTCGAGCCAAATTCCTGACCCTCAAGACAATTTTCTTGTTGGCAGTATCTTCTCTGAAGAGAGTTGGCTATCTCAAAGCTCTCTCAGTTTCTCCGTCATGCCTGGCATTCGCGACCGGGCATGGTTAAGGCTTTCTCTACCCCAGGGTAGGATATGTGCCTAAAGTTCCCACCAATGTGCCGAGGCACATTACGCTTCTAAACCTTTTGTCCTCCTCCTTCAAGGATTGATGGACCAGGAAAAGTTAATCTACTGTGTCCAGTCGCGCAGCACTGGGCACCTACGCTCACAGAACTGCTCCTTTAAGAAAAGTCTGAGCAGCTGTTTGTGTGTTTTGTTCTCCGCGGCTGGGCTGCGGCGACCAAACCAATTCTTAGCAGGTGGATAGTCGAGGCTATTTCACTTGCTTATGAAACTTCTGGACAGCAGTCTCCACTTTCTGTCAAAGTTCACTCAACCAGGGGTATGGCGGCCTCTAGGCCTTAAGGTCAGGAGAGCCACACTCGAGGATGTTTGTAATGCGGCCGGCTGGTCCTCGCCGGCTGCGTGCTCGTTGCGCGTTTTATGATCTGGACCTGGCTTCCACGCCAGGCTCCCACGTCTTCGCGATCCTGAGGGTCCGTCCTTTCTGAATGACAGCCGGTGTCTTGCTGTTTATTCTCTCTTGGGGCCTGACTTCGAGGGGCCAGGACCCTGCCAGGGGGCCCCATGCACTTCGGCCTTGAGGGTCGATGTGAATTGAGACAACGGACCAGCTGAGTCTCGCCGTATTATTTTCTTCTGGTCCTGGCTTGAGAGCCAGCTACCAGTCTCTGGGCTTTACTCCTGTGCACCTCAGCCAGGGCCCGAGGGGTCCTGGTGACTCATTTGCATTGGGTGAGCCCATGCGTTGATGCCTGTCTGAATACCGGCCAGTGAATTTGGGTCGAGTATTCCCTGCATGCTTTTACTGTGTCTGGACCAAGGTCCTGTACTCTTTCGCCCCAAAGGGGCTTATTGGGGTTATTAACGGCCAGGAGATCTTGCGTTTTACTCCCTCTCTACAGGTCCTGGCCTGGGGGGCCAGGGTCTGGGTTTCACCGCCGGGTCAGTTCCTATAGTTCGTGCTCTGCGGATACACACTTCCAGGGACTTGCTCGCGCGGCGGCGTTGGGATCTTTCGTTCCCGCTAAGCGTCAGCTGCCCCGGCCTTGGCGTTGAGTTCCCTTGACAGGGGAACGCCTCAGGTTCGACTGTAACCTTTGTTCCCCTAAGAGGAACGACGCGCTGCGTCTCCCTGCCATACTCCCTGCATCCCTGGGCGCAGCTTCGCACTATCGCTGAATGTGTGTGCGTCCCAAGGTCCTTTATAGCTTCCTGGTCCTGACGTCACCCGCCTGTGGCGTTCAGTCCCTAGCCATTCGGCAATTTTACACGCGTGCTTCAGAGCGCCCAGTCACGCGAAAGGCGTTCCCATAGCGTCAAACGCTGGCCTTGCGTCTCGTTCCTCTTAGGGAACAAAGGTTACAGTCGTAACCTGGAGACGTTTTATTGGGACCACTAAGCCAAAATTCTGTCAGACTATCTCAGTCACTTAGTTTGTGAGTTGCAGAGTTTAACCAGAGGTTTTGTTTTTGATGGCAAGACTTTCTTTGTCAAGGTTACATCAGTCATGTGTGGCCAGCTCCAGCACGCGAGCCTTTATCAAAGGTATAAAGTCTCACACAGGCTACTCACGGCTGTGACAAATGTCAGCAGAAAGGCTTCTATGTAAAACACCGCATGACATTTCCTGAGAATGATGCCTTCTGCAGAACAGATGAAGCTTTTAGATTAGAATTAGATGAGGAACACCATCTAACACGCTGTCCTCTTCTAGAAACAGACATCGACATGGTAAATGGTTTTCCTCATGATTACATGCACCTTGTGTGTTTGGGTGTAGTAAAGACGTCTGTTGGATCTGTGGTGTGGTGCATTAGGCCCCTCATGCGCTCAAGACTTTCGAGCATTCAAGTCATGGTATCTCTGATAGACTGGTAGCATTGAAGGAATTCATTCCGGCAGAGTTTGCCAGAAAGCCCAGGGCTCTTAGTGAGAGACTTCGTTGGAAGGCAACTGAATTCGGGATCAACTGCTGCTGTACACAGGTCCTGTTGTTTTAAAGGGTGTGTTGTCTTGCCAGGTTTATGACAATTTCATGCTGTTGTCTGTTGCCATCTACATTTTGACACATGCACAGTATTGTAAATCGAAATGAGCGATGTGGCCCACTCCTTTGGTATCATTTGTTGAGCATTATGGCTTGTTGTATGGCAAAGAGCAGTTGGTATACAACATTCATGGCTTGGTACATCTTGCTAGTGATGTAAAGTGCATGGTCCTTTGGACAGCATATCTGGCTTCCCCTATGAAAACTTTCTTGGTGAGCTTAAGAGAATGGTAAAGAAAGCCGCTGCAATCCACTTGCACAGATAATTAGCGGGTTGTCAGAACATGAGGAAGGAATTGTTATCCCACCGATGAAATAGCACTAATGTACCCCAAAAAATGGACCTGTACCACAAACACTGACTGAAGAAGTACATCAGTTCAGACAGCTTACTGTTGATGAATGTCATGCTGCGAATATCAAAAGCAAAAGATGATTGCATTGCTGTTCATGGCAAAGTGATTTCTGTGAAAACATCATTGCTTATAGGGGTTAAAGAGTATGTGATGTTTCAAGAGTATAGAGAGAAAGAGGCCTTATACACTTACCCTCTTGACTCCAGAAAACTGGGAGTATACATTGTGTCCAATCTGTCACCATTAATGCACTGTACTGAGCTCACAAAGCCCTGGCAGAAGTGTGTGAGGTTGCCCCCTGGGAGACCAATTTGCAGTCTTCCTCTGTCTAGCTCATCTTAATCATATCACCAATTAATGTACATAGTTCTTGAGAAGCAGGAGTTCTTGATCTTATAGTATTTATAACACTATTTTTGGATTATATTTGAGGGCATGCTTTGTAAGTTGGATCTATATGAATTATGTATTTTATTCATCTAAATTAAGTCTAAAATGAATTACAACTCCTTTTTTCAGACAATGTATCATATCGTTATATTTGAAAAAGACAAACGAGGTTGAGGTTGTCCCCAAAAATTGGGTGAGGGACAATATCTGTATGTGGGCCACCATACAGATATGAAGATCGAGTAAAGTCTATAAAATCAATGGTAAAAGCCAGGACCATCCTGGACTCCATACAAAATTCGAATTATTTATACGAGAGGTACAGTATATATCCTTAGCTTTCAACTATGGGCCAGAATTACTAACAGCTTGCACCACTGCAAACCCTTTTTGGTGTTAAAAATATATATTCAGGATTTATTAAAGACATGCGGCTGACTTGTGACTATGTGACTACAGTGGTTCAACCTTAATTTTATTAAGTGACGAGAGTACTCATTGTATGCAAAAATAAAACTTTATTCAACAATTTCTTCCATGTCAGTCTCTGACTCTGTTCATGTATGTGTGTAATGCTGACGCTTGAAGCCGGCCAATACTGGAGTGGGCAGGAAGCACAGGACTGTGTTTACAATGTGAACAGCGTTAGAGACTAATATTAAGGTTAAACCACTGTAGTCACACTTTTACAACCTTTTTGTGCAGTCTATATGGGGTCAGAAAGTTCTTATGGGAATGTGCTCAAGACTCTAATTTGACCTGTTTAGTAAATCTGGCCCTAAGAATTTTCTTTCATTTTGTCATTTTTTATGCATCATTTCACAATATTTCATGCATTTGTTGCATTTGTAATCTTTGTGGGGTTTTTTGTTTATATATATATATACAGAAACATATGAAGAAGCTCGACAAAAACTACCAGAGGCAGAAATACATACAGACCTTACTGATGTGGAATCTCCTCCCATGAGAAAAAAAAGACAAATGTAAATACAGCACATACAGAGTAGAGTTTGACTGCTGAATGAGGACAATAAATTGAATAATCTTGTTTTTTGATTTCTTTTCATCAGTAAAAGGGCATCGTTTTTGATGATAGTGAAACTGAGGACGAGGTCACCCCCAGATCTTCCCACTTCCAGCAGCTCCAGAAGTGCAAATCAGCCCCATCAGGCAATGTAAGATTGACCAAATTTGTGCAACTTTTATAGTTTGATTAATTTAATTAACACAGTTGTTTCATTTAAAAAATACCATCATAAGTTCTAGAAATACACTTTTGCCTTTGAATTTAGTAGGGCTATCACTAACAATAATTTTTGTAATCTATTAATCGGTCTATTATTTTGAAGATTAATCAAGTATTCAAATATTTCTGTTTAGTTTAGACCCCACGCTAGCGCTTATAATACTTTTAAAATTACTTAAATTACATGTATAATAACAAGGCAATTATACCTGGCTCAGGCTCAAATAAAGTATCAAAAGCAATTAATCATATGTTTTAATATAATAATCAGTCGACGCGGTTGATTCTGACCACCTTACATATACAAATAGCTTCAATTCTTTGGAACCTTTTTCATGAACAGCTACCAGCAGAGCAAGGAATTACTCTCAGCCACAGAAGGCAGAAACTGTTAATTGTGAGTATTTGAAAATGCTGGACATGTGAGTAGATATGCATGCTTACAGCAGACAATTAAAACATTAGTCTGATACTAGTTAGATTTAAACATATGCTTGAAAAGCTCCTAAACATTGACCTTTCCCATTTCTATCACTTTTTTTTTCACGAACAGCTACCAGCAGAGCAGGGAATTATTCTCAGCCACTCATTAGAGAGGAGGCAGAAACTGTTAATTGTGGTATTTGAAAACAAATGTAATGATGCTTTTAACTTCTTTTTAAAAATGTCATCTAATTTCAATTTCACAATATATTTTCGGTTGTTTGATGCCATCAGGGGCCACAAAAATCACTTACAGCTGCAGTATAGAATGTAACTATATTATCCTCTACAGATATATGAACAGAGCAAGCAGCAACCGTGAGGAGTATATCAACACCTGTGAAACGGACATCAGTGACCCATGAATGTGAGTTTACAATAAAACTGTCTTCTTTCCATTTAACACAAACCCATATTTTACGCATATAGTAAATGGTATTAAAAACATTACATTTTATTCCTACAAGCATCAAAACTATTTTTAGATAGTTTTGAAGAACAATAATATTACCAGTGAATACAGTCTTCATAGTGATTAATAACTTTAATTTGCAGTAACAAAATATGTAGATTGGTTGTTACACACGTGGAACCAATTTGGTAATTCCCTTTGGCCAGTGAAAATTTGCAATAACGACAGGTTATTAGGACAGCGGCGGGCTGGGACCTGGAGGTAAAAAGATTTTGTAAAATCCTAAAGTAACGCGGAAGTGCAATTGAGCAATTTCATGGTTTGGATCATATGGTTTTGAGCCATGGATCAGATCATTTTTAGGATCAGCAAAAGAAAAAAAATTGATTTTACTTTTTTTTTACTATTTTACTTAAAGTTCACTTTCAGTACTCTGATACCACAGCAAAAAACTACTAACCTAACTAATAAAGTAAAAGCATTATTGAAGGCTAGTGAACAGTCAATAAAAAACAAATCCACCAATTACATGCATAGATAAAAATATGACTTGATTTTTATTTATTTTCTACTGTCACATAACATGTTCAAACTAATATCTTACATGTTGTGTTGTTCCCTCTTTAGCATCATCCCACACTGATTTCAGTGAAGGTAGGTACTGGAATATTTTTGTATACACTTTTCTATTCATATTTTACACAGTGATATGTATTTTTTATTCATGTTTTGTTTTTGTTTTCTAGCTTGGATGCGCTAAAATGCTTGCAAACCAAGAAATTATTAAAGAACAGATGGACACATTAGTTAAACTGGTCTACTTACCTCAAAAAATTATCAACTGCAGAGGACAGCCCAACTTTAAATGCAGAATGTTTTCCACTTTCAAGTTTCCAACAACTACAAGTTATTGAGGGGCAACTGCAGCAGGATGACTACAAGACAGCTGTGGTAAGATTACATTTCATTTCATTTACATTGTTGAGCAAAACATTAATGTATCATCAAGTTTTGTTTACCACAGACCGTAGTTTGCTTAGAATTTAAACACTAGTGTCACCAAGACAATGACGATATTTGGATCATGAGCCCAGTTCGACATGGAATGGAAGGGTTAAGCAACAAGAAAGGTTTGGCCCGATGGTGGAATAGTATGTGTTCACTCCATGGGCGTAGAATACGTGGGGGATCGGGAGACATGTCCCCTGGCGCTTTTAATAAAACATAATTGGCCCCCCACTTTTTTTTCAGGCAGGTGTGTTACACGCGAGACCGATGTAAATAAATCTAGATTTAGATTTAAATACACAAGATAGTCTGTGCATGACGCGGTCGCTTTTAGGTCATATTTTTTCTAAAATTATGTTTCTTTGTTTCTAAACTTTTGAAAAGTACTGTATGTTTTCTGCCTTATTCTGAGATTATATAAATTGTATAAATTCCATGTGGACGTAATGCACAAGTGTTTGTAGTTCTTAAACCGATCATAAAAGTGTCATAAAATATAGGAAAAAATAATATTATAGATATTAGTGGTTATTGTTCAGCAGTGTATTTGATATTTTTAACTAATTAAAAGCAAGTGATGAGATAAAAATCTGTAAATTAACTGATTTGCTAAAATCAAAATGTGGATGGTGATTTGACTCTTGTTTCTTTATTTGTGCATAAATTTGTTTTTAAAGATAAACACCTTAGCCTTTGAGGGGAGGCACAACCACCAAAGAAAGTGTTTCCACGTATACTCAGCTTCCTTCTTTCAAATGATTTGGCCCGTCAGATGAACTGGAGGGAGTCAATGGCAAGGCTGCATTTAAAGACACCTCTTTAAAACATGTGCCCTCACTGATCAGAGCAGACACAGGGAGAGGTGTAACTGCTGTACCGGGAAAGCAAGACCTCGCTCTCACTCGCAGGACAGTACTGGCGGCATTTGGAAAGTTGCTAAGGTTTGTCCAAAAGTCGCTAGATTTGTCGCTAGGCGCTTTTAAAAAATAAAGTCGCTAAAGGGGTCTAAAAAGTCGCTAAGTTGGCAACACTGGGCGTTGGCGAGTTGGAGTGGAAATTACTGAGAAACAACTAAAAGAGAGCAAACGACACCATATATGGAGAGGCTTTGGCAAGCCTGAGTGGAAAGTTACCAGAGAAGCTGAGGAGGAGTCAGAAGGCGGAGTCAAGAAATACTAATGCATAAATATGTTGTGTGAACACTGTTCGAGGTCTTTCTTTCAACTGTGAGTTGTCGAGTTGGTTACGGAAATAGCTTGTGAGAAAGACCCTGCGCAGAAATCTTTTCATATAAGATATAATAAATATTATTAATTGGAAATACGTTTAGCGTCTTCACTGAGAATCTGAACATGCAAGGACTACTTTTTCACTAGTCCATCACTCCACAACACGAATTTACCGCGTTCACCAACAACACCTTTCACAAATGTCGATATTCGGTTACAGTATCACCAACAGAATCCTGAGCGAATGCAAATATGTGTAATTAAGCAAAAAATTACTTACCATTCACCACATTAAGTGTCAATGACTTTCAGCTGGTCGATCGTCTGGCCTTGAACATGCCCGAACATGCAGGGAAACTGTGGGCCGTTTACACGTCATAAGATTGTATTTTACATTAACAGAACTTAAAATTAAATACATTTTTGATTAACTGAAAATGTTAAGCTATGACAAGTGATGATAGTATATCAAATCAATTGGCATAATTTGTGTGTCATCCAAGCTCAATAAAATAACCATTACAAGTAAAAAGTCTAACAGCATTTCAGAACTTGATTTTTTATGTCACAACAATATATATATTTAAGTAATGACTAAAGGTCCCTGAATTAGTTTTTAGAGTGTATGAAGATACGTCCTGATAACCTGCTATGTCGTGGAGCTTCGCCTGCATCTCTAAGTTGCGCTGAAGTCTTTCTTGCAGCCTGAAGAACCTGAAGAGAGTGTCCTCGTGCCAGACCGTTGCATCGTTATCATGATACGCCATCGTCTCAAAATACTCATTCCACATCTTTTCCTGTTTTAGCTCTGTGTTTTCAGATCCGGTCGAGGGTTCTTCAGCATGCAGGACTTGGTGCCTAATTAAGTAGTTTATTTTTCCAAAAACCCAAAGCAAGACAGATGTTTAAGAATTTCATTACATTATTTAATTTTTATAATTGGTCAAAAGTGGTGACTTACTGTATCTCTTTTGCCCTTTTCCGCATTTTTATTTTCTTAACTTCTTTAGTAAGATCAGACCTTACCCAGTCAGCAAAGTTCCTTTGGCCCGGATCTGGCCCAAATCTACAGATAATGTGTGGCCCAGATTAGTATTTGTTCGCCGGCCCAAAATTGGCCCACATGTTTTAGCCAGAAGCAAACCAAACCAGTGCCATAACTCTGCCTATCATGAGCCAAGTAATACATTTTTATGTGGCCCAGATATGGGCCTTGTGTTTCATTTTAGTAAGGCTGAGTTCTGTTGAGACCTCACTGCCCTAATGTGGCCCACATGTGGTTGACGGTATATGTAAAGTATTAACTAGAGAGTAAATCACACACTCAACTACAAAATGTAAATAAAATAAGTTTTAAGAATATACAACAGATATACATTTAATACTAAAAAAGAAAATAAATGGACAAATTTGAGTTGAAATCCATTTTAAGAACATACAACAAATTTATTTTATTTTTAACATTTAACACTCAAATAAATAAATACATTTTAATTGGAATGAATTTTTAAGAATATATAACAGATATGCATTTAATATTCAAATAAATAAATAAATAAATACATACATGGACAAATTTGAGTTGGTTATTAGGAAAAAATAACATTAAACTTTAGAAGCTTCTTTAGAAGCTGTCTAACTAAGGTCAGCAATGCACTGTTTTTTCATTCTCTCCTTCCTCCCACCATCTCGGTCTCCAGACAGATGCAGCCACTTTATAAAGTTACTTTCAATATCTTTATCTGAAGCCCTCCCAGTGAGGGGATTCTGCCTGACAGCACCTGCAGTGAAGAGAAATGTAAATAATGTTATCAGCAGTACAACTTGAAAGGTAGAGCTGCAGAATTACACTAAAAATCAAAATGCTCAAAAGTGTGGGATAACCCAAAAAATCTGGATTATATAATCAAATTGCATTTTCAAATACATTCTCAGACTAGTTATTTTTTTACTGATTGCATATTATTTACACAATGGCAACAAATTATTCATGATTCTCCATATTTCCTTTTCATCTTTAAATTTTTCTTTCCTGTTGCTAATATAAAGTCTTACGGTTTTTTTTGAACATTCACACAAACACCATTTACTATGCTATACTTACCTCCTGGGCTTATAGCATTTGACTTGAAATACAAAAATTACTGATGAACATTTACATTTTTACTTGAATAACCAAGATTTTACCAATTGTTTTTTTTTTTGGCCAGCCTATCGCGTGTTTGTCCTAATATATTATCCCTGAGATTTTAAGGTAACAAGTTGATAATTAAATAAAATATTTGTTGTTTGGTTTTCTGAGGTTAATGGTCACATGACATACAGGTAAACAAAATATTTCATTTTTTTAGTAGGTGTTTTATGTTGATGATAAGGTCAAAAGAATGGTATAGTTATGTAACTATACTATGGTATAGTTAGGTCAAAAGAAATAAAAAAGTAACTTATCTGTAAAGTAATTAGGGTTGGGCACTGTTCACATTTTAACTGGTACCGGTATCTATCGGTACCTGAAATATGGTACCTTTTTTGTGTAATAAAACTTATTTTTTAGTAAAAATACATCCAAAACTCTCAATTTCAGTACTTAATTTTTCAATATAAAACTTAATTTTTCTACTTTTTTCCTCCCAAGAAATTAAACCCTTTTATTTTTGCCAAACAAACAGAGATTTACTGTTAAAATTAATACATGGAAGAAAATTGTGTGACTATTCCTTTAAAAAGTATTTTTTTACAATTAAGTTAATCTGGTTGTAATATTTATTTTTATCATTTAATTGTTTTATTTAAATTTGACAGAAAATGGAATATATAAAGACGCACATTATACTGTACAAAAGTAATACAAGAGTAATATTTCTCTTACATGTTAAACCGTACTTTTATTTTGACAGGTTGCCATGAAGTTTCTGTGTGTACAGTATGATATGATGCTAGTTTTCTCAAGTGAAACGGTAAAATTTTCATAAAGTGACTCTCACAGCAGCTATGGAGATTAAGCTCATGTCTTCATGTCATCTTATAGTGAGACACAGAGGCAGAAAATCACCACGAGCATCACACGTGCTTCAGTATTTAGTATTAGTATTTATGTTCTTAAGGCTGGAAAAAAAACGTAAGCAGTAACCTTTAATGCACGTAAATATGATGCTGTAATCAACAACAATTAGGTCTTAACAATTAGGTCATCATGGAAGCTGTAACTGTAATCATGATTACTCTTCTAATTGTGCAGCCATGCAAAATAAACTTGTTTAAAAATGCTTAAGTTCCTCTCAAAAGTCAATAACATCGGGTAGCCCCTTTACACTAGAACTTATCATGAGATGACATGGATCTGCAAGTTCCACGTCCAACCAGTGTCAGTGCACAAGTTTAGTCTCGAAGACAGGTCAGCACTTCCATTAGCATCCTCAGGTCTATGGTGCTTTTCAATAAACATGTTTTTTATGAATTGACCTGACAAGGCCCAAATTAAATGTAAAATATTAAGATTTTCTATTTGTTTATATCAACAGCATTTCTCAGAAAATACTGCACCTTTATAAGTTGTTTAAAAAGAAAAAATATCCTGAAAACCTCTTTGCAAATAAATCACTTCTAAAGAAAGATTCTTACCAATGACAACTTCCTTCAAAACCAGTCGTTGGACACAGATCTTGCCATTAACTCCTCTCCAATTCATACCACGTGCCACAGCAGTTGTGAAAGTGGCTTTCAACACTCTCCACACAGTGTCTTTCAGGTCAAAGCCACCAACCAGGCCCAGGTAGGAAATCTAAAAAACATAGATTGTGACAGTGTGTACTTAAATAGTTTAGTGTTCTGTTAAAACATACATTAAATACAGTAGGCCACATGATTAGACCCTACAGGATACTCCAAATATTCTGAAACCATATTCTAGAAATGCAATACGGAATTCAAGTTATTATTATTACACGTTTCACTGAGATCTATTCGGATTCTCTGCACTTCATCGTGACTACTTGATCCGCGTTATAAAGATCATTACTTGTTCTACAGTTAACATACAGGCTACGGCAGTCTTTGTTTTGATACATTATTATGTTGTAGGACTACAGAGAAAAGTTTAAAATGCCCTTGACTTGTTTTTATGAGAGATCATATTTAATTTTACAATCTTTCAGCAGGCCAGTAGGCCTCTACAGTATTATTAAATGTACAAATGAGTGGGGTCAAGTTAAACATTTTAGTTTGAATTTTATACTGTGCATTGTTGAAATGTGCTAAATAAATATTTTCATAATTTGTAATTGATTTATGTTTATGTAATGTAATTTCTTTGAAACTTTAATATTAATTTTGCAATTACAATGCCTTGATTTTAGTAAGGTTAGTACACAGTCATAGCCATAAATGCAATGGTATTAATAATTGTCATAAATGGCTCATTTTCCTCGTGTATGTCTGAAAAGTAAACAGATAATGCTGAGAAATGACAGCATATTTGTTCTTTATCCTATAATATGGCGCTATTAAAACCCTAAATCCTTAGGTAATGATCGCTTACCTGCATCTAGGAACAGTGCAACAATACTTAAAACGACACAGACATTTACCATTCTTGGAAACAGCTTACCTAATATATTTAGGTTAAGGAGAGTATACTGTACTATTACCCTTATGACAATTTTAACTGATTAGTAAACCCTGGCGTTAAAACATCAGTTTTTCTCTTACAGTATCAAACACATTTGATATCAAAGTTGTTGCATATGAAAGGATACCACCCAAAATCGAGTGCGCTATCATATCCAAGCGAGGGAATCTTGCGTATCGGTTGAACACACGCTGCTGTCTTCTCTGCTTCTCTGGCTGCCTGGGGCGTAATCTCCGCTGGATATTAAACGCCACCAAATTGTCATCTCCAGGTGGCAGTCTGCTAAATCGCTCCTCATCTGGGAAAATATGATGTGTAAACGAAGAAAATGTGATCATATTGGAAATTTCACACCTGATAAGTGGCTACCTGATCCATTAAAGCATCAGTGTGTAACGTACCAGTCACATCCTTGCAGGTGTACTTTGGATGTATTTTGTTCTGTATTTTGAAGCTGCTTACCTCTCCTCAGCGCGCTAAAAGCAGATTGAAGACGCGGCGGCAGCGCGGGCGAATCTACGGTGGCAGGGAAGTGCAAAATAACATTTCAAAGTGTGAAACACTTTTACAAAGCTCGGGACAAATGTACATTTTGGAAAACATTTTTTACCTATCATAAAACACAATTACATGGGAAAAACACTTTTACCAGTCCCGAAACAAATTTACAATGACAGATTCTTCACGGAAAGGGAATGTACCACACACCGGGAGTGACGCGCGGTGAAAGGTGTTGTTGTTGGTGAGCGCGGTAAATTCCGACCACACGTAAAGCAAAACCGCGTTAAGCTGCTCATATGTTTGCCACAAAACGGACAAAACATCCCTCGACCGCAGCCCATGTTCGGTCACCATAAACTTTATTTACGCCATTTACTCATGTGGGAAATATTTTTAATATGGGTGTTAAATCATTAAATAGTTAAGTGTGCGTTTTTAAGAGTTTTCTAAGTACATATAATCAGCATATAACCAAGTGTGATTGTGTAATATTTCTTTAGAAGTGATAAACATGTTTTACCGTTAAACTGTGAGTTTTGAGGAGCCTGTGTAGGCGTTGGCAGTGTTGCCAACTATTTTCAATGGAAAGTAGCTAAAGTCTGCCCGAAAAGTCGCTAAATGTCGCCAAGTGACGTCATGCGTAAATTTGCATATTAATGACGTAATGACGCCGTGTTTGCATTCTGCCTAATGGTTGTACTTTATAACTGTTTCCCCTAATCCATGCGCACATAATGTCCAGTATAAAACTGTTATCAATTAACGAAGAAGAAACGGTAAAATTAAATGGTTTTATTTCAAACAAAGGAGAAGCAGGTAAGGGATTGGTCTGTGGCAACACCGTTTGCACATCGCGCAGCTCATTCACGCCTATGTCAGATGCCGTCGCGCGGTCGCTGGAATGTGCCCTCACTGATCAGAGCAGACACAGGGAGAGGTGTAACTGCTGTACCGGAAAAGCAAGACCTCGCTCTCACTCGCAGGACAGTACTGGCGGCATTTGGAAAGTTGCTAAGGTTTGTCCAAAAGTCGCTAGATTTGTCGCTAGGCGCTTTTAAAAAATAAAGTCGCTAAAGGGGTCTAAAAAGTCGCTAAGTTGGCAACACTGGGCGTTGGCGAGTTGGAGTGGAAATTACTGAGAAACAACTAAAAGAGAGCAAACGACACCATATATGGAGAGGCTTTGGCAAGCCTGAGTGGAAAGTTACCAGAGAAGCTGAGGAGGAGTCAGAAGGCGGAGTCAAGAAATACTAATGCATAAATATGTTGTGTGAACACTGTTCGAGGTCTTTCTTTCAACTGTGAGTTGTCGAGTTGGTTACGGAAATAGCTTGTGAGAAAGACCCTGCGCAGAAATCTTTTCATATAAGATATAATAAATATTATTAATTGGAAATACGTTTAGCGCCTTCACTGAGAATCTGAACATGCAAGGACTACTTTTCACTAGTCCATCACTCCACAACACGAATTTACCGCGTTCACCAACAACACCTTTCACAAATGTCGATATTCGGTTACAGTATCACCAACAGAATCCTGAGCGAATGCAAATATGTGTAATTAAGCAAAAATTACTTACCATTCACCACATTAAGTGTCAATGACTTTCAGCTGGTCGATCGTCTGGCCTTGAACATGCCCGAACATGCAGGGAAACTGTGGGCCGTTTACACGTCATAAGATTGTATTTTACATTAACAGAACTTAAAATTAAATACATTTTTGATTAACTGAAAATGTTAAGCTATGACAAGTGATGATAGTATATCAAATCAATTGGCATAATTTGTGTGTCATCCAAGCTCAATAAAATAACCATTACAAGTAAAAAGTCTAACAGCATTTCAGAACTTGATTTTTATGTCACAACAATATATATATTTAAGTAATGACTAAAGGTCCCTGAATTAGTTTTTAGAGTGTATGAAGATACGTCCTGATAACCTGCTATGTCGTGGAGCTTAGCCTGCATCTCTAAGTTGCGCTGAAGTCTTTCTTGCAGCCTGAAGAACCTGAAGAGAGTGTCCTCGTGCCAGACCGTTGCATCGTTATCATGATACGCCATCGTCTCAAAAAAACTCATTCCACATCTTTTCCTGTTTTAGCTCTGTGTTTTCAGATCCGGTCGAGGGTTCTTCAGCATGCAGGACTTGGTGCCTAATTAAGTAGTTTATTTTTCCAAAAACCCAAAGCAAGACAGATGTTTAAGAATTTCATTACATTATTTAATTTTTATAATTGGTCAAAAGTGGTGACTTACTGTATCTCTTTTGCCCTTTTCCGCATTTTTATTTTCTTAACTTCTTTAGTAAGATCAGACCTTACCCAGTCAGCAAAGTTCCTTTGGCCCGGATCTGGCCCAAATCTACAGATAATGTGTGGCCCAGATTAGTATTTGTTCGCCGGCCCAAAATTGGCCCACATGTTTTAGCCAGAAGCAAACCAAACCAGTGCCATAACTCTGCCTATCATGAGCCAAGTAATACATTTTTTTATGTGGCCCAGATATGGGCCTTGTGTTTCATTTTAGTAAGGCTGAGTTCTGTTGAGACCTCACTGCCCTAATGTGGCCCACATGTGGTTGACGGTATATGTAAAGTATTAACTAGAGAGTAAATCACACACTCAACTACAAAAATGTAAATAAAATAAGTTTTAAGAATATACAACAGATATACATTTAATACTAAAAAAAGAAAATAAATGGACAAATTTGAGTTGAAATCCATTTTTAAGAACATACAACAAATTTATTTTATTTTTAACATTTAACACTCAAATAAATAAATACATTTTAATTGGAATGAATTTTTAAGAATATATAACAGATATGCATTTAATATTCAAATAAATAAATAAATAAATACATACATGGACAAATTTGAGTTGGTTATTAGGAAAAATAACATTAAACTTTAGAAGCTTCTTTAGAAGCTGTCTAACTAGGCAGCAGCAATGCACTGTTTTTTCATTCTCTCCTTCCTCCCACCATCTCGGTCTCCAGACAGATGCAGCCACTTTATAAAGTTACTTTCAATATCTTTATCTGAAGCCCTCCCAGTGAGGGGATTCTGCCTGACAGCACCTGCAGTGAAGAGAAATGTAAATAATGTTATCAGCAGTACAACTTGAAAGGTAGAGCTGCAGAATTACACTAAAAATCAAAATGCTCAAAAGTGTGGGATAACCCAAAAAATCTGGATTATATAATCAAATTGCATTTTCAAATACATTCTCAGACTAGTTATTTTTTTTTACTGATTGCATATTATTTACACAATGGCAACAAATTATTCATGATTCTCCATATTTCCTTTTCATCTTTAAATTTTTCTTTCCTGTTGCTAATATAAAGTCTTACGGTTTTTTGAACATTCACACAAACACCATTTACTATGCTATACTTACCTCCTGGGCTTATAGCATTTGACTTGAAATACAAAAATTACTGATGAACATTTACATTTTACTTGAATAACCAAGATTTTACCAATTGTTTTTTTTTTTTTTTTTTGGCCAGCCTATCGCGTGTTTGTCCTAATATATTATCCCTGAGATTTTAAGGTAACAAGTTGATAATTAAATAAAATATTTGTTGTTTGGTTTTCTGAGGTTAATGGTCACATGACATACAGGTAAACAAAATATTTCATTTTTTAGTAGGTGTTTTATGTTGATGATAAGGTCAAAAGAATGGTATAGTTATGTAACTATACTATGGTATAGTTAGGTCAAAAGAAATAAAAAGTAACTTATCTGTAAAGTAATTAGGGTTGGGCACTGTTCACATTTTAACTGGTACCGGTATCTATCGGTACCTGAAATATGGTACCTTTTTGTGTAATAAAACTTATTTTTTAGTAAAAATACATCCAAAACTCTCAATTTCAGTACTTAATTTTTCAATATAAAACTTAATTTTTCTACTTTTTTTCCTCCCAAGAAATTAAACCCTTTTATTTTTGCCAAACAAACAGAGATTTACTGTTAAAATTAATACATGGAAGAAAATTGTGTGACTATTCCTTTAAAAAGTATTTTTTTTCTACAATTAAGTTAATCTGGTTTGTAATATTTATTTTTATCATTTAATTGTTTTATTTAAATTTGACAGAAAATGGAATATATAAAGACGCACATTATACTGTACAAAAAAGTAATACAAGAGTAATATTTCTCTTACATGTTAAACCGTACTTTTATTTTGACAGGTTGCCATGAAGTTTCTGTGTGTACAGTATGATATGATGCTAGTTTTCTCAAGTGAAACGGTAAAATTTTCATAAAGTGACTCTCACAGCAGCTATGGAGATTAAGCTCATGTCTTCATGTCATCTTATAGTGAGACACAGAGGCAGAAAATCACCACGAGCATCACACGTGCTTCAGTATTTAGTATTAGTATTTATGTTCTTAAGGCTGGAAAAAAAAAACGTAAGCAGTAACCTTTAATGCACGTAAATATGATGCTGTAATCAACAACAATTAGGTCTTAACAATTAGGTCATCATGGAAGCTGTAACTGTAATCATGATTACTCTTCTAATTGTGCAGCCATGCAAAATAAACTTGTTTAAAAATGCTTAAGTTCCTCTCAAAAGTCAATAACATCGGGTAGCCCCTTTACACTAGAACTTATCATGAGATGACATGGATCTGCAAGTTCCACGTCCAACCAGTGTCAGTGCACAAGTTTAGTCTCGAAGACAGGTCAGCACTTCCATTAGCATCCTCAGGTCTATGGTGCTTTTCAATAAACATGTTTTTATGAATTGACCTGACAAGGCCCAAATTAAATGTAAAATATTAAGATTTTCTATTTGTTTATATCAACAGCATTTCTCAGAAAATACTGCACCTTTATAAGTTGTTTAAAAAAAAAAATATCCTGAAAACCTCTTTGCAAATAAATCACTTCTAAAGAAAGATTCTTACCAATGACAACTTCCTTCAAAACCAGTCGTTGGACACAGATCTTGCCATTAACTCCTCTCCAATTCATACCACGTGCCACAGCAGTTGTGAAAGTGGCTTTCAACACTCTCCACACAGTGTCTTTCAGGTCAAAGCCACCAACCAGGCCCAGGTAGGAAATCTAAAAACATAGATTGTGACAGTGTGTACTTAAATAGTTTAGTGTTCTGTTAAAACATACATTAAATACAGTAGGCCACATGATTAGACCCTACAGGATACTCCAAATATTCTGAAACCATATTCTAGAAATGCAATACGGAATTCAAGTTATTATTATTACACGTTTCACTGAGATCTATTCGGATTCTCTGCACTTCATCGTGACTACTTGATCCAGCGTTATAAAGATCATTACTTGTTCTACAGTTAACATACAGGCTACGGCAGGCAGTCTTTGTTTTGATACATTATTATGTTGTAGGACTACAGAGAAAAGTTTAAAATGCCCTTGACTTGTTTTTATGAGAGATCATATTTAATTTTACAATCTTTCAGCAGGCCAGTAGGCCTCTACAGTATTATTAAATGTACAAATGAGTGGGGTCAAGTTAAACATTTTAGTTTGAATTTTATACTGTGCATTGTTGAAATGTGCTAAATAAATATTTTCATAATTTGTAATTGATTTATGTTTATGTAATGTAATTTCTTTGAAACTTTAATATTAATTTTTGCAATTACAATGCCTTGATTTTAGTAAGGTTAGTACACAGTCATAGCCATAAATGCAATGGTATTAATAATTGTCATAAATGGCTCATTTTCCTCGTGTATGTCTGAAAAAAGTAAACAGATAATGCTGAGAAATGACAGCATATTTGTTCTTTATCCTATAATATGGCGCTATTAAAAACCTAAATCCTTAGGTAATGATCGCTTACCTGCATCTAGGAACAGTGCAACAATACTTAAAACGACACAGACATTTACCATTCTTGGAAACAGCTTACCTAATATATTTAGGTTAAGGAGAGTATACTGTACTATTACCCTTATGACAATTTTAACTGATTAGTAAACCCTGGCGTTAAAACATCAGTTTTTCTCTTACAGTATCAAACACATTTGATATCAAAGTTGTTGCATATGAAAGGATACCACCCAAAATCGAGTGCGCTATCATATCCAAGCGAGGGAATCTTGCGTATCGGTTGAACACACGCTGTCTTCTCTGCTTCTCTGGCTGCCTGGGGCGTAATCTCCGCTGGATATTAAACGCCACCAAATTGTCATCTCCAGGTGGCAGTCTGCTAAATCGCTCCTCATCTGGGAAAATATGATGTGTAAACGAAGAAAATGTGATCATATTGGAAATTTCACACCTGATAAGTGGCTACCTGATCCATTAAAGCATCAGTGTGTAACGTACCAGTCACATCCTTGCAGGTGTACTTTGGATGTATTTTGTTCTGTATTTTGAAGCTGCTTACCTCTCCTCAGCGCGCTAAAAGCAGATTGAAGACGCGGCGGCAGCGCGGGCGAATCTACGGTGGCAGGGAAGTGCAAAATAACATTTCAAAGTGTGAAACACTTTTACAAAGCTCGGGACAAATGTACATTTTGGAAAACATTTTTTACCTATCATAAAACACAATTACATGGGAAAAACACTTTTACCAGTCCCGAAACAAATTTACAATGACAGATTCTTCACGGAAAGGGAATGTACCACACACCGGGAGTGACGCGCGGTGAAAGGTGTTGTTGTTGGTGAGCGCGGTAAATTCCGACCACACGTAAAGCAAAACCGCGTTAAGCTGCTCATATGTTTGCCACAAAACGGACAAAACATCCCTCGACCGCAGCCCATGTTCGGTCACCATAAACTTTATTTACGCCATTTACTCATGTGGGAAATATTTTTAATATGGGTGTTAAATCATTAAATAGTTAAGTGTGCGTTTTTAAGAGTTTTCTAAGTACATATAATCAGCATATAACCAAGTGTGATTGTGTAATATTTCTTTAGAAGTGATAAACATGTTTTACCGTTAAACTGTGAGTTTTGAGGAGCCTGTGTAGGCGTTGGCAGTGTTGCCAACTATTTTCAATGGAAAGTAGCTAAAGTCTGCCCGAAAAGTCGCTAAATGTCGCCAAGTGACGTCATGCGTAAATTTGCATATTAATGACGTAATGACGCCGTGTTTGCATTCTGCCTAATGGTTGTACTTTATAACTGTTTCCCCTAATCCATGCGCACATAATGTCCAGTATAAAACTGTTATCAATTAACGAAGAAGAAACGGTAAAATTAAATGGTTTTATTTCAAACAAAGGAGAAGCAGGTAAGGGATTGGTCTGTGGCAACACCGTTTGCACATGCGCAGCTCATTCACGTCTATGTCAGATGCCGTGCGGTCGCTGGAATGTGCCCTCACTGATCAGAGCAGACACAGGGAGAGGTGTAACTGCTGTACCGGGAAAGCAAGACCTCGCTCTCACTCGCAGGACAGTACTGGCGGCATTTGGAAAGTTGCTAAGGTTTGTCCAAAAGTCGCTAGATTTGTCGCTAGGCGCTTTTAAAAAATAAAGTCGCTAAAGGGGTCTAAAAAGTCGCTAAGTTGGCAACACTGGGCGTTGGCGAGTTGGAGTGGAAATTACTGAGAAACAACTAAAAGAGAGCAAACGACACCATATATGGAGAGGCTTTGGCAAGCCTGAGTGGAAAGTTACCAGAGAAGCTGAGGAGGAGTCAGAAGGCGGAGTCAAGAAATACTAATGCATAAATATGTTGTGTGAACACTGTTCGAGGTCTTTCTTTCAACTGTGAGTTGTCGAGTTGGTTACGGAAATAGCTTGTGAGAAAGACCCTGCGCAGAAATCTTTTCATATAAGATATAATAAATATTATTAATTGGAAATACGTTTAGCGTCTTCACTGAGAATCTGAACATGCAAGGACTACTTTTTCACTAGTCCATCACTCCACAACACGAATTTACCGCGTTCACCAACAACACCTTTCACAAATGTCGATATTCGGTTACAGTATCACCAACAGAATCCTGAGCGAATGCAAATATGTGTAATTAAGCAAAAATTACTTACCATTCACCACATTAAGTGTCAATGACTTTCAGCTGGTCGATCGTCTGGCCTTGAACATGCCCGAACATGCAGGGAAACTGTGGGCCGTTTACACGTCATAAGATTGTATTTTACATTAACAGAACTTAAAATTAAATACATTTTTGATTAACTGAAAATGTTAAGCTATGACAAGTGATGATAGTATATCAAATCAATTGGCATAATTTGTGTGTCATCCAAGCTCAATAAAATAACCATTACAAGTAAAAAGTCTAACAGCATTTCAGAACTTGATTTTTATGTCACAACAATATATATATTTAAGTAATGACTAAAGGTCCCTGAATTAGTTTTTAGAGTGTATGAAGATACGTCCTGATAACCTGCTATGTCGTGGAGCTTCACTGCATCTCTAAGTTAAGCTGAAGTCTTTCTTGCAGCCTGAAGAACCTGAAGAGAGTGTCCTCGTGCCAGACCGTTGCATCGTTATCATGATACGCCATCGTCTCAAAATACTCATTCCACATCTTTTCCTGTTTTAGCTCTGTGTTTTCAGATCCGGTCGAGGGTTCTTCAGCATGCAGGACTTGGTGCCTAATTAAGTAGTTTATTTTTCCAAAACCCAAAGCAAGACAGATGTTTAAGAATTTCATTACATTATTTAATTTTTATAATTGGTCAAAAGTGGTGACTTACTGTATCTCTTTTGCCCTTTTCCGCATTTTTTATTTTCTTAACTTCTTTAGTAAGATCAGACCTTACCCAGTCAGCAAAGTTCCTTTGGCCCGGATCTGGCCCAAATCTACAGATAATGTGTGGCCCAGATTAGTATTTGTTCGCCCGGCCCAAAATTGGCCCACATGTTTTAGCCAGAAGCAAACCAAACCAGTGCCATAACTCTGCCTATCATGAGCCAAGTAATACATTTTTATGTGGCCCAGATATGGGCCTTGTGTTTCATTTTAGTAAGGCTGAGTTCTGTTGAGACCTCACTGCCCTAATGTGGCCCACATGTGGTTGACGGTATATGTAAAGTATTAACTAGAGAGTAAATCACACACTCAACTACAAAAATGTAAATAAAATAAGTTTTAAGAATATACAACAGATATACATTTAATACTAAAAAAAAATAAATGGACAAATTTGAGTTGAAATCCATTTTTAAGAACATACAACAAATTTATTTTATTTTTAACATTTAACACTCAAATAAATAAATACATTTTAATTGGAATGAATTTTTAAGAATATATAACAGATATGCATTTAATATTCAAATAAATAAATAAATAAATACATACATGGACAAATTTGAGTTGGTTATTAGGAAAAAATAACATTAAACTTTAGAAGCTTCTTTAGAAGCTGTCTAACTGGGCGTCAGCAATGCACTGTTTTTCATTCTCTCCTTCCTCCCACCATCTCGGTCTCCAGACAGATGCAGCCACTTTATAAAGTTACTTTCAATATCTTTATCTGAAGCCCTCCCAGTGAGGGGATTCTGCCTGACAGCACCTGCAGTGAAGAGAAATGTAAATAATGTTATCAGCAGTACAACTTGAAAGGTAGAGCTGCTGCAGAATTACACTAAAAATCAAAATGCTCAAAAGTGTGGGATAACCCAAAAAATCTGGATTATATAATCAAATTGCATTTTCAAATACATTCTCAGACTAGTTATTTTTTTACTGATTGCATATTATTTACACAATGGCAACAAATTATTCATGATTCTCCATATTTCCTTTTCATCTTTAAATTTTTCTTTCCTGTTGCTAATATAAAGTCTTACGGTTTTTTTGAACATTCACACAAACACCATTTACTATGCTATACTTACCTCCTGGGCTTATAGCATTTGACTTGAAATACAAAAATTACTGATGAACATTTACATTTTACTTGAATAACCAAGATTTTACCAATTGTTTTTTTTTTTTTTGGCCAGCCTATCGCGTGTTTGTCCTAATATATTATCCCTGAGATTTTAAGGTAACAAGTTGATAATTAAATAAAATATTTGTTGTTTGGTTTTCTGAGGTTAATGGTCACATGACATACAGGTAAACAAAATATTTTTCATTTTAGTAGGTGTTTTATGTTGATGATAAGGTCAAAAGAATGGTATAGTTATGTAACTATACTATGGTATAGTTAGGTCAAAAGAAATAAAAAGTAACTTATCTGTAAAGTAATTAGGGTTGGGCACTGTTCACATTTTAACTGGTACCGGTATCTATCGGTACCTGAAATATGGTACCTTTTTTTGTGTAATAAAACTTATTTTTTAGTAAAAATACATCCAAAACTCTCAATTTCAGTACTTAATTTTTCAATATAAAACTTAATTTTTCTACTTTTTTCCTCCCAAGAAATTAAACCCTTTTATTTTTTGCCAAACAAACAGAGATTTACTGTTAAAATTAATACATGGAAGAAAATTGTGTGACTATTCCTTTAAAAAAGTATTTTTTTTCTACAATTAAGTTAATCTGGTTGTAATATTTATTTTTATCATTTAATTGTTTTATTTAAATTTGACAGAAAATGGAATATATAAAGACGCATTACATTATACTGTACAAAAGTAATACAAGAGTAATATTTCTCTTACATGTTAAACCGTACTTTTATTTTGACAGGTTGCCATGAAGTTTCTGTGTGTACAGTATGATATGATGCTAGTTTTCTCAAGTGAAACGGTAAAATTTTCATAAAGTGACTCTCACAGCAGCTATGGAGATTAAGCTCATGTCTTCATGTCATCTTATAGTGAGACACAGAGGCAGAAAATCACCACGAGCATCACACGTGCTTCAGTATTTAGTATTAGTATTTATGTTCTTAAGGCTGGAAAAAAAAACGTAAGCAGTAACCTTTAATGCACGTAAATATGATGCTGTAATCAACAACAATTAGGTCTTAACAATTAGGTCATCATGGAAGCTGTAACTGTAATCATGATTACTCTTCTAATTGTGCAGCCATGCAAAATAAACTTGTTTAAAAATGCTTAAGTTCCTCTCAAAAGTCAATAACATCGGGTAGCCCCTTTACACTAGAACTTATCATGAGATGACATGGATCTGCAAGTTCCACGTCCAACCAGTGTCAGTGCACAAGTTTAGTCTCGAAGACAGGTCAGCACTTCCATTAGCATCCTCAGGTCTATGGTGCTTTTCAATAAACATGTTTTTATGAATTGACCTGACAAGGCCCAAATTAAATGTAAAATATTAAGATTTTCTATTTGTTTATATCAACAGCATTTCTCAGAAAATACTGCACCTTTATAAGTTGTTTAAAAAGAAAAAAATATCCTGAAAACCTCTTTGCAAATAAATCACTTCTAAAGAAAGATTCTTACCAATGACAACTTCCTTCAAAACCAGTCGTTGGACACAGATCTTGCCATTAACTCCTCTCCAATTCATACCACGTGCCACAGCAGTTGTGAAAGTGGCTTTCAACACTCTCCACACAGTGTCTTTCAGGTCAAAGCCACCAACCAGGCCCAGGTAGGAAATCTAAAAACATAGATTGTGACAGTGTGTACTTAAATAGTTTAGTGTTCTGTTAAAACATACATTAAATACAGTAGGCCACATGATTAGACCCTACAGGATACTCCAAATATTCTGAAACCATATTCTAGAAATGCAATACGGAATTCAAGTTATTATTATTACACGTTTCACTGAGATCTATTCGGATTCTCTGCACTTCATCGTGACTACTTGATCCGCGTTATAAAGATCATTACTTGTTCTACAGTTAACATACAGGCTACGGCAGTCTTTGTTTTGATACATTATTATGTTGTAGGACTACAGAGAAAAGTTTAAAATGCCCTTGACTTGTTTTTATGAGAGATCATATTTAATTTTACAATCTTTCAGCAGGCCAGTAGGCCTCTACAGTATTATTAAATGTACAAATGAGTGGGGTCAAGTTAAACATTTTAGTTTGAATTTTATACTGTGCATTGTTGAAATGTGCTAAATAAATATTTTCATAATTTGTAATTGATTTATGTTTATGTAATGTAATTTCTTTGAAACTTTAATATTAATTTTTGCAATTACAATGCCTTGATTTTAGTAAGGTTAGTACACAGTCATAGCCATAAATGCAATGGTATTAATAATTGTCATAAATGGCTCATTTTCCTCGTGTATGTCTGAAAAAGTAAACAGATAATGCTGAGAAATGACAGCATATTTGTTCTTTATCCTATAATATGGCGCTATTAAAAACCTAAATCCTTAGGTAATGATCGCTTACCTGCATCTAGGAACAGTGCAACAATACTTAAAACGACACAGACATTTACCATTCTTGGAAACAGCTTACCTAATATATTTAGGTTAAGGAGAGTATACTGTACTATTACCCTTATGACAATTTTAACTGATTAGTAAACCCTGGCGTTAAAACATCAGTTTTTCTCTTACAGTATCAAACACATTTGATATCAAAGTTGTTGCATATGAAAGGATACCACCCAAAATCGAGTGCGCTATCATATCCAAGCGAGGGAATCTTGCGTATCGGTTGAACACACGCTGTCTTCTCTGCTTCTCTGGCTGCCTGGGGCGTAATCTCCGCTGGATATTAAACGCCACCAAATTGTCATCTCCAGGTGGCAGTCTGCTAAATCGCTCCTCATCTGGGAAAATATGATGTGTAAACGAAGAAAATGTGATCATATTGGAAATTTCACACCTGATAAGTGGCTACCTGATCCATTAAAGCATCAGTGTGTAACGTACCAGTCACATCCTTGCAGGTGTACTTTGGATGTATTTTGTTCTGTATTTTGAAGCTGCTTACCTCTCCTCAGCGCGCTAAAAGCAGATTGAAGACGCGCGGCAGCGCTGGCGAATCTGACGGTGGCAGGGAAGTGCAAAATAACATTTCAAAGTGTGAAACACTTTTACAAAGCTCGGGACAAATGTACATTTTGGAAAACATTTTTACCTATCATAAAACACAATTACATGGGAAAAACACTTTTACCAGTCCCAAACAAATTTACAATGACAGATTCTTCACGGAAAGGGAATGTACCACACACCGGGAGTGACGCTACGTGAAAGGTGTTGTTGTTGGTGAGCTGCGGTAAATTCCGACCACACGTAAAAGCAAAACCGCGTTAAGCTGCTCATATGTTTGCCACAAAACGGACAAAACATCCCTCGACCGCAGCCCATGTTCGGTCACCATAAACTTTATTTACGCCATTTACTCATGTGGGAAATATTTTTTAATATGGGTGTTAAATCATTAAATAGTTAAGTGTGCGTTTTAAGAGTTTTCTAAGTACATATAATAATCAGCATATACCAAGTGTGATTGTGTAATATTTCTTTAGAAGTGATAAACATGTTTGTTTTACCGTTAAACTGTGAGTTTTGAGGAGCCTGTGTGCGTTTGGCAGTGTTGCCAACTATTTTCAATGGAAAGTAGCTAAAGTCTGCCCGAAAAGCCCAAGTGTTGCGTAAATTTGCATATTCAATGGAAATGGCGCCGTGTTTGCATTCTGCCTAATGGTTGTACTTTATAACTGTTTCCCCAAGTCCATGCGCATGCGAATGTCATATAAAACTGTTATCAATTAACGAAGAAGAAGAAGTTTGCATTCTGCCCTAAATGGTTTTATTTCAAACAAAGGAGAAGCAGGTAATGGATTGGTTGGTGTCAACACCGTATAAAACTGTTATCATTCACGTCTATGTCAAGATGAAACGGTAAAATTAAATGTGCCCTATTGATCAAAGCAGACACAGGGAGAGGTGTAACTGCTGTGCTGTACGGGATTTTAAGACCTGCAGGTCTCATTGGTCTGTGGCAACACTGGCGGCATTTGCGAAGCTCATTCACGCCTATGTTGTCAGATGCCGTAATCGCTGGAATGTGCCCTCACTGATCAGAGCAGACACAGGGAGAGGTGTAACTGCTGTACCGGAAAGCAAGACCTCGCTTCACTCGCAGGGACAGTACTGGCGGCATTTGGAAAGTTGCTAAGGTTTGTCCAAAAGTCGCTAGATTTGTCGCTAGGCGCTTTTAAAAAATAAAGTCGCTAAAGGGGTCTAAAAAGTCGCTAAGTTGGCAACACTGGGCGTTGGCGAGTTGGAGTGGAAATTACTGAGAAACAACTAAAAGAGAGCAAACGACACCATATATGGAGAGGCTTTGGCAAGCCTGAGTGGAAAGTTACCAGAGAAGCTGAGGAGGAGTCAGAAGGCGGAGTCAAGAAATACTAATGCATAAATATGTTGTGTGAACACTGTTCGAGGTCTTTCTTTCAACTGTGAGTTGTCGAGTTGGTTACGGAAATAGCTTGTGAGAAAGACCCTGCGCAGAAATCTTTTCATATAAGATATAATAAATATTATTAATTGGAAATACGTTTAGCGTCTTCACTGAGAATCTGAACATGCAAGGACTACTTTTTCACTAGTCCATCACTCCACAACACGAATTTACCGCGTTCACCAACAACACCTTTCACAAATGTCGATATTCGGTTACAGTATCACCAACAGAATCCTGAGCGAATGCAAATATGTGTAATTAAGCAAAAAATTACTTACCATTCACCACATTAAGTGTCAATGACTTTCAGCTGGTCGATCGTCTGGCCTTGAACATGCCCGAACATGCAGGGAAACTGTGGGCCGTTTACACGTCATAAGATTGTATTTTACATTAACAGAACTTAAAATTAAATACATTTTTGATTAACTGAAAATGTTAAGCTATGACAAGTGATGATAGTATATCAAATCAATTGGCATAATTTGTGTGTCATCCAAGCTCAATAAAATAACCATTACAAGTAAAAAGTCTAACAGCATTTCAGAACTTGATTTTTTATGTCACAACAATATATATATTTAAGTAATGACTAAAGGTCCCCTGAATTAGTTTTTAGAGTGTATGAAGATACGTCTGATAACCTGCTATGTCGTGGAGCTTCGCCTGCATCTCTAAGTTGCGCTGAAGTCTTTCTTGCAGCCTGAAGAACCTGAAGAGAGTGTCCTCGTGCCAGACCGTTGCATCGTTATCATGATACGCCATCGTCTCAAAATACTCATTCCACATCTTTTCCTGTTTTAGCTCTGTGTTTTCAGATCCGGTCGAGGGTTCTTCAGCATGCAGGACTTGGTGCCTAATTAAGTAGTTTATTTTTCCAAAACCCAAAGCAAGACAGATGTTTAAGAATTTCATTACATTATTTAATTTTTATAATTGGTCAAAAGTGGTGACTTACTGTATCTCTTTTGCCCTTTTCCGCATTTTTATTTTCTTAACTTCTTTAGTAAGATCAGACCTTACCCAGTCAGCAAAGTTCCTTTGGCCCGGATCTGGCCCAAATCTACAGATAATGTGTGGCCCAGATTAGTATTTGTTCGCCGGCCCAAAATTGGCCCACATGTTTTAGCCAGAAGCAAACCAAACCAGTGCCATAACTCTGCCTATCATGAGCCAAGTAATACATTTTTATGTGGCCCAGATATGGGCCTTGTGTTTCATTTTAGTAAGGCTGAGTTCTGTTGAGACCTCACTGCCCTAATGTGGCCCACATGTGGTTGACGGTATATGTAAAGTATTAACTAGAGAGTAAATCACACACTCAACTACAAAAATGTAAATAAAATAAGTTTTAAGAATATACAACAGATATACATTTAATACTAAAAAAAGAAAATAAATGGACAAATTTGAGTTGAAATCCATTTAAGAACATACAACAAATTTATTTTATTTTTAACATTTAACACTCAAATAAATAAATACATTTTAATTGGAATGAATTTTTAAGAATATATAACAGATATGCATTTAATATTCAAATAAATAAATAAATAAATACATACATGGACAAATTTGAGTTGGTTATTAGGAAAAAATAACATTAAACTTTAGAAGCTTCTTTAGAAGCTGTCTAACTGGGCGTCAGCAATGCACTGTTTTTTCATTCTCTCCTTCCTCCCACCATCTCGGTCTCCAGACAGATGCAGCCACTTTATAAAGTTACTTTCAATATCTTTATCTGAAGCCCTCCCAGTGAGGGGATTCTGCCTGACAGCACCTGCAGTGAAGAGAAATGTAAATAATGTTATCAGCAGTACAACTTGAAAGGTAGAGCTGCAGAATTACACTAAAAATCAAAATGCTCAAAAGTGTGGGATAACCCAAAAAATCTGGATTATATAATCAAATTGCATTTTCAAATACATTCTCAGACTAGTTATTTTTTTACTGATTGCATATTATTTACACAATGGCAACAAATTATTCATGATTCTCCATATTTCCTTTTCATCTTTAAATTTTTCTTTCCTGTTGCTAATATAAAGTCTTACGGTTTTTTTTGAACATTCACACAAACACCATTTACTATGCTATACTTACCTCCTGGGCTTATAGCATTTGACTTGAAATACAAAAATTACTGATGAACATTTACATTTTTACTTGAATAACCAAGATTTTACCAATTGTTTTTTTTTTTGGCCAGCCTATCGCGTGTTTGTCCTAATATATTATCCCTGAGATTTTAAGGTAACAAGTTGATAATTAAATAAAATATTTGTTGTTTGGTTTTCTGAGGTTAATGGTCACATGACATACAGGTAAACAAAATATTTCATTTTTTTAGTAGGTGTTTTATGTTGATGATAAGGTCAAAAGAATGGTATAGTTATGTAACTATACTATGGTATAGTTAGGTCAAAAGAAATAAAAAAGTAACTTATCTGTAAAGTAATTAGGGTTGGGCACTGTTCACATTTTAACTGGTACCGGTATCTATCGGTACCTGAAATATGGTACCTTTTTTGTGTAATAAAACTTATTTTTTTAGTAAAAAATACATCCAAAACTCTCAATTTCAGTACTTAATTTTTCAATATAAAACTTAATTTTTCTACTTTTTTCCTCCCAAGAAATTAAACCCTTTTATTTTTTGCCAAACAAACAGAGATTTACTGTTAAAATTAATACATGGAAGAAAATTGTGTGACTATTCCTTTAAAAAAGTATTTTTTTTCTACAATTAAGTTAATCTGGTTGTAATATTTATTTTTATCATTTAATTGTTTTATTTAAATTTGACAGAAAATGGAATATATAAAGACGCACATTATACTGTACAAAAGTAATACAAGAGTAATATTTCTCTTACATGTTAAACCGTACTTTTATTTTGACAGGTTGCCATGAAGTTTCTGTGTGTACAGTATGATATGATGCTAGTTTTCTCAAGTGAAACGGTAAAATTTTCATAAAGTGACTCTCACAGCAGCTATGGAGATTAAGCTCATGTCTTCATGTCATCTTATAGTGAGACACAGAGGCAGAAAATCACCACGAGCATCACACGTGCTTCAGTATTTAGTATTAGTATTTATGTTCTTAAGGCTGGAAAAAAAACGTAAGCAGTAACCTTTAATGCACGTAAATATGATGCTGTAATCAACAACAATTAGGTCTTAACAATTAGGTCATCATGGAAGCTGTAACTGTAATCATGATTACTCTTCTAATTGTGCAGCCATGCAAAATAAACTTGTTTAAAAATGCTTAAGTTCCTCTCAAAAGTCAATAACATCGGGTAGCCCCTTTACACTAGAACTTATCATGAGATGACATGGATCTGCAAGTTCCACGTCCAACCAGTGTCAGTGCACAAGTTTAGTCTCGAAGACAGGTCAGCACTTCCATTAGCATCCTCAGGTCTATGGTGCTTTTCAATAAACATGTTTTTATGAAATTGACCTGACAAGGCCCAAATTAAATGTAAAATATTAAGATTTTCTATTTGTTTATATCAACAGCATTTCTCAGAAAATACTGCACCTTTATAAGTTGTTTAAAAAGAAAAAATATCCTGAAAACCTCTTTGCAAATAAATCACTTCTAAAGAAAGATTCTTACCAATGACAACTTCCTTCAAAACCAGTCGTTGGACACAGATCTTGCCATTAACTCCTCTCCAATTCATACCACGTGCCACAGCAGTTGTGAAAGTGGCTTTCAACACTCTCCACACAGTGTCTTTCAGGTCAAAGCCACCAACCAGGCCCAGGTAGGAAATCTAAAAACATAGATTGTGACAGTGTGTACTTAAATAGTTTAGTGTTCTGTTAAAACATACATTAAATACAGTAGGCCACATGATTAGACCCTACAGGATATCCAAATATTCTGAAACCATATTCTAGAAATGCAATACGGAATTCAAGTTATTATTATTACACGTTTCACTGAGATCTATTCGGATTCTCTGCACTTCATCGTGACTACTTGATCCGCGTTATAAAGATCATTACTTGTTCTACAGTTAACATACAGGCTACGGCAGTCTTTGTTTTGATACATTATTATGTTGTAGGACTACAGAGAAAAGTTTAAAATGCCCTTGACTTGTTTTTATGAGAGATCATATTTAATTTTACAATCTTTCAGCAGGCCAGTAGGCCTCTACAGTATTATTAAATGTACAAATGAGTGGGGTCAAGTTAAACATTTTAGTTTGAATTTTATACTGTGCATTGTTGAAATGTGCTAAATAAATATTTTCATAATTTGTAATTGATTTATGTTTATGTAATGTAATTTCTTTGAAACTTTAATATTAATTTTTGCAATTACAATGCCTTGATTTTAGTAAGGT
>JAGGEC010000093.1:0-41873 GCA_019155185.1 Beaufortia kweichowensis | reverse complement strand
ACAGAATCACTACAATTGTCTCTCTTAATGCTCATAACACATCCCTTCCGGCTAATGCGATGCTATTGCGGCTCTACATGTATTACTGTATTGGGCATGGACCGTTGTTACTCAAGGCCAGAAGAATAATGCGTTTATTGCGCCAGGTAATGCTACAAAATCCATATAGTTAATAATCTTTTATCTGTAAGTATTTCCCATTTGAGCCACAAATAATTATAACCTGAAGCACTGAACCGTGTTTTAAATGCTTACCGTCCTAGTTTCACTATAACTAGTGGAGATGCTGGGGGTGTTTAAATAACACCATCCCCACATAATCACTACAGTTAGTAAGAGCAGTGGACCACTGCCTGAAGTGTGGTGTATTTCATACTGACATTCATCAAGGCAACATCTTGGTGAACAAAACACCTTGGAGGTGAAGTTGATCGACTTGAGGGATTGGTTTAAGTTGTAAAAGCGTTCAGGCTACCCTTCAAAAACTATACAGGTGAGCTGATAACATAGTGGACTGTGGGAAATCATGTGACCTGTTAAAACAGTCAACTCAATGTTCATATCTTGCTTACAGGGCTGTCGCGGATACAAACCACCTGAGAGCTACTTTATGCCCAGATACTCACGCCATGTTAACCAGCCGTCTGGTATTTAGGTTGTATTCTATCACAGCTGAGATGGTAAATGGATATTCACCCCTTTAGGTGGAGGTTTTCCATCTTTTTTCACCTTGCACCTTTGTTTGGACTTCAGTTCCCATAGTTCTTTGCACCAGCACACCTGTTTTGTATTTGTTATCCCGTTTGCACTAGTTAGTTTGTTATCATCCCGCACTTGTTTTATGTAATTTAGCTTTCATTGTCTGTATTATTTAAAGCCTGTTTTTCTGTTCAGTTTTTGTCAGGGATTGTTGTTGTAATTTTGGTTACATTGACTGTGTGGAGTATTAAGTCTGCTACCTGTTCCTGTAGTTATCTGTTTGATGTCATCTGGATTATCTTGTACCTGAAAGTTCTCTAAGTAAAGTCTAGTGTGAATATATCTTTGGCGTTCTGGTCTTCCTACCCAGCAGTGGTAATAACAGTATCCCTGACCGACAAAAGATAACAGCGCTGAAGATTTTTCTGGTACCTGTCTGTTTTGTGCCTTTTGCCTTTTGTTTTTCTGTTTTTTTTCCCCTCTCTCTCTCACCAGGATGGGAGGTCAGCCCATGCAAGAGCCTTCCTCTGCTCGGGTCAGGAGGAGGAATCGGTCGAGGCCTACACCCTATGCTTACTCGCCGCTCATGGATGGCCTCGGGGCTCCCCTCAAGACCACCAGAGGCGTCTGTTCCTTTGGGGCCTGAATGACGCGACATGGGCCAAGCTGTCTGGATGGGGGCCTTCTGGAAGCTTGGAGGCAAGTATGGATTAGGTGTTGGCCAGTTGTGGGTGTCGCCCCCTCCGCCGTCTGGTCGAGATGGCCGCCTCCAAGAGCTCTGCCGCGGTCAAGATGGCCGCCTCCGAGAGCTCTGCCGCGGTCAAGATGGCCGCCCGAGCTCTGCATTGGTCAAGATGGCCGCTCGAGTGATTCTGCGGCCAGCCAAGATGGCCGCTCCCCAGGGTTCTGACACGGCCAAGATGGCCGCTCCCCAGGGTTCTGACGCGGCCAAGAGGGTCACTTCCGAGAGTCAAGTCCCGGCCAAGATGGCCGCTTCCGAAAGTCCTGTCCCGGCCAAGATGGCCGCTTCCGAGAGTCCTGTCCCGGCCAAGAGGGCCGCTTCCGAGAGTCCTGTCCCGGCCAAGAGGGCCGCTTCCGAAGTCCTGTCCCGGCCAAGAGGGCCGCTTCCGAGAGTCAAGTCCCGGCCAAGATGGCCGCTTCCGAGAGTCCTGTCCCGGCCATGATGGCCGTTTCCGAGAGTCATGTTCCGGCCAAGATGGCCGCCACCGAAAGATGTTCGCCAAGGCCAAGATGGCCGATCCAGAGTCCTATGTTCCGGCCAAGAGGGCCGCCCCGGAGTTCCCAGACCTAATCCCTGCTCATATGGTCGCCTTTCCAATTATTTCCCCATGTCATCTCAGGAGATCCCTACCTTTGTATTCACTTAGTTCAGTGACCCCTAGCAAGCTTAGTTCTTCACCTGTGGAAGGGTTTAGTCAGCCCCTCATGTGACACCAGTGTGTCTCCCATTCATCACTCCAAGTCAGTCAAGGACAAGGTTTGCAACTTCTAGTTATGTCCCAGTGCAGACAGGGAAGTAGTTATAGGAGTCTCTCTCTCGTCCCAAGTCTCAAGGCACATTTGCTCAGGTTGCTTCTGCTACAAGGTATGTAAATGTTGCAGTAACTTCACCACAAGATGTTCTTACCCAATCTAGGAACTATCAGGGTTTATATAGACCAGTTGCTCTCAAGTTGCCAAATGCGTCACCCCAATGGGATCTTCCAGTCAGTTTGCATCTAACCAGGGAGGAAGTAGTGCTTATAGTGGTATCCTTGCCCAATCTCAAGTTAGCTCTAGGAAACGTGTTTTGGAAGGCTTTAGTGTTTTCAGTGGTCTTGTCCCGCCTCAAGGGTACCCTTAGCCAGTTTTTTCTTCTGGATCTCCTTCCAAGTTTAGTTCCTCACGGCTAGCTTCTAGTCCGTCCACAAGTAATCCAAGTTTATTTAGCCAGCACTCTCCAGCTTCACTGATTGGGCCTCAGAGGAGTACATCAGCTCAGTTTATGTCCTCTCAGGGAGAAGATAGTGCGTGTGGTGTTTTATTTGCCCCATTCTCAGTCCGGGTCCTAGTAAACTCTCAGCCTGAGTCTTTCAAACCCATCTCACCTCAGGGCTGTTTTCACACAGCAAACTAGTGTTGCAAGCTCTCAGGGCAGTTCTAGCACTATTTCAGCAGGTGTTAGTCAGCTTGGTCCCTCAAAGCCAAGAGTAGTTTCCACAGTGGGTCTTCACAGCAACTTAGTATTTCCAGTCAGCCTGCCAGCAAGTCCCAGTATACATGCAGAGCTTTTGTCTTCAGCGGGAAGACTCACCAGCCAGAGCCGTTAGCAATCTAGCGATCCAAAGCCAGCATGCAGCAATTATGGGCAGTTCTAGACCACCAGTGACAGGAAGCCTCGTGTCAGGCTTGGTTTCTACACAGGGAGGTAATAGAACTCTTGGTGATGTGTCCCTACAGTCTCAAAATTTCTCAAGTCCGTTTACCCCTGGTTATTCTACTCTCGCTTCCTTGCCTACAGCTGCTTCTAGCCAACCCACTAGCAGTAAATGCGTCCAGAATTTGTATGCTTCTAGCTCCCAGGGGAGTTTTAGTCAGTCGTGATTTCGCCCTTTGGACTTCGTTTTTTCACCTTGCACCTTTTGTTTGGACTTTAGTTCCCATAGTTCTTTGCACCAGCACACCTGTTTTGTATTTGTTATCCCGTTTGCACTAGTTAGTTTGTTATCATCCGCACCTGTTTTATGTAATTTAGCTTTCATTGTCTGTATTATTTAAAGCCTGTTTTCTGTTCAGTTTTGTCAGGGATTGTTGTTGTAATTTTGGTTACGCTTGACTGTGTGGAGTATTCGTCTGCTACCTGTTCCCAGTTATCGGGTTTGATGTCATCTGGATTATCTTGTACCTGAAAGTTCTCTAGTAAAGTCTAGTTTGAATATATCTTTGGCGTTCTGGTCTTCTTTATCCAGCAGTCGTAACAATAGCATTATGTGATCAGAGACTTCACACAATATTATCACTAATGATGACAATAATGTTGAATGTCAATATGCCATGACAATTAGTGCCATTTGCATGTCATGTGATCTTGAATAACTAGCTCTCTCACAAAATTTACAGAATTGCAGGACCTGATTAAGAAGTGCCCACGTGATGGAGTCATGGATTACGACCGGCTTCCATACAGGACATCATGAGACATCCTGGGTTAAACGTGAATAGTTGGAAGGAAAGAAAGAAGGCAGAGCATTCAGATCCACATCACTACATGCAGGGGTAGATTAATGCGAGGCTAACCTAAGATGCAGATTTATATTTTATTATAATATATTTCATTATATTTTTTATAATCATAAAATAATATAAGAAGTAGGACAGTGGTGCAAGAAGTGCAAAATCAAAAATGCAAAGATAAATGAGAAAACAAACTCCTGCAAAAGATTCCAAAATAACAGGATATTTCCAAACGTCCACAGCTGTGAGATTACCTGACCAACAGTCTGTGGATATTAACAAGGTGACGACACAAACGGCCACATCAAATATTACTGAGACAGAAAATGCACTTTTGAGGAGCAAGGTGCTAGCGTGACTTTTAACCCGGAAATTTCAGCATTAGAAAAGATAAATTCACTAACACAATAGGTACCCTGTGCTGGCCAAACTCTAAATGAAGTGGTTGTAAGTCACTGCTTTGAGACAAAGGAATTTTTTAACCCTTTGTTCAAACACTTTATACATTTGCATCAAAATCAACTTCCTATTGGCCAATAATAACAGAAGGCCAAAAAAAAAAAAACAGAAAAAAAACCCTTCCAAAGGTAAGTTAATGCTTAGTTTACATGCTTATTTGTTTCTATTGTATCATACAGTTAAATTGGTGGTCTCTGCTGATCTCCTGATTAGTGAATTGTGATTTGTATGTATATGGGATGTTTTTGGGGGTGAGAGGACTCTTTAAGCCCTTTATCCCAGGGACCCATGTATACCTTAATCCGCCCCTGCTATCAGGTAAGGTAGTGTAACAGACAGAATAGAAAATGACTCTGAAACTCAAATGTTCTTTGTAAAGAGCTTGTCACTAATGTTTTGTTGACCACTTTTCTTGAGACTTGTTACAGATGTGACGCCGTCAAGCGTGTGAAACTTGAAGACGGATCTCAGACGAATTTCTGCGTATCAAGGACAGTCAGGTTATGTATATAGTATAAAGATCAAATGTTCTGTTTTGTTCATGACTTATTTTTCCAGGCTGGATGTTTATACTTTCGGATACTCGGGATGAGACAAACTCCCATCAGCCCCTTCATCAGAGGAATCTACTGCAATGAGGAATCATGCTTGTAAACGGTGGCGACTTGATCAATGGGGTAGCCGAGGAGGGTGCCTCATCCAATTATCCAGAGAAGAAGGCTGTTTAATCATGTTTAACAGAAATAAATGTAGTATTGCTAAATCATTTTGAAGTCAAATGATTTTATTGTTCAATAAATTAAAAATTTTTTATTTTAACAAAAATATATATATTTTAATAAAAGATAATATGATAAACAGATCAATTGTATTTGTTTAACCTGGATGTCATGTGACCATTACACAACACTAATATATCAGAGAACTGATGAGCTAAATGGACAGATATGTTTTATGTACCAATAAAAGAAAATTAGCAGATGAAGCTCTAATAACAGGTAATAATAATGTAAACTAACTGACCTCTGTGGTTCCCCGGGTCGCCACCAGAGGCCGTACTTCGTCTCCGGAATACTGACTTTCCTGTTGTTCACTACATTTCCTATGATTCCGTATCTAGCACTGATTACGGTTACAGCTGTTGTTCCCTATTACCTGCCTTATATAAACTTCCGGGTCAGCCTTACTCTTCAAGTGAAGTCTTGTTTTGCTCTTGGCTAACATTTCTGAGCGTTTACTCACCTCTCTGGATTTACACTGTGTTTTGACCTTGGACTGTTTATCCTGTTTTGGATTACTCACTGCCCTGCCTCTGACCCTTTGCTCTGATCTTGGACTACCGTTTATCCTGCCTGCCACCTGCCTCAACATTTTGCCTGTTGTCTCACTCTGCCTCTGTCTAACCTATGTTTGTTCTTATCTGCCATTGCCTGACCAATGCCTGTATTGCTACTCTCTCTTTATTAAAAACTGCAAATGGATCCTCAGTCTGTTGACCCATCATTACAAATAATAACAATAACTGTGTAAAATACTACTGATAAAAACTTTGAACTGAACATGCAAATCTGCTTTTTTAACTATTGAAATATTTACTTAAAATCTCAGGTTAAAAACAGCTTTTATGCTTTATAATGATGTATAATATGTGTATATTGCATAAATTATTGTATTATCACTTTGAAATAAAAATGGTTATATAATTGCATAGCATCACATTTTTTAAATCGAAATCGGATCGCACTGCATTGTAATGGGTGATTAAGTGACTACATTGTAGCTGCTGAATCGGTAGCTAATGAAACATATCGTTGGCTATACATCAAGATGCTTTATCGCATCGGCCTCAGTTATGGAGATGCACATCCCTAATGAATGCCATACCATATGTTGTAGGTTCAGGCTGCTTTTTAACTTTGGATACCGCTTTGGTTCAATGTCAGAGCTGGAAACCTCAAACAAATTGTTCTCTAGAAAAATTTTATATATGCAAAATTGTACAATATCCAGTGTACACATTTCTAGTAATTGTGCAGTTAATTCTTATATTGTATTTTCAGAAAGTTTTGGAATATTTGTCACTATATTACTATTGTCACAGCCCCATGTGTTCTCCCGGACTCCATTTCCCATAATCCCTTGCACTCCTCCTCACCTGTTTCCACTCTTACTCGTCTTCTGTGATCACCTGCATCTGCCCACCGTCATCAAGGACTCCTATTTATACCCTGCATCTCCCCTTTGTCTTTTGTCTCGTTAAAGTTATGTTAGTTGTGTATCGTGGTTGTTATATTCCTGTTTCCAGTAAAGATTATTCCAGATACTCCTGTCTCCTGCTTCCTTGTGTGCACGCTACACCGGACAGTAAATAACTATATTTGTCTGGGTAGTGAATCATTTGTTACAGCCGAATGACAATAATATATGATTTAATAAGAAGGGTTATATTGACCGATTAAGATTTTGTTTGCATCTACCTTGTAAATATAGTTTTGTTTGTACAGGTGTAGTGAACAGCACTCCAGAAGACATTTCAGGTCCCAACTTTACAAGCAGTGTCCCTCTTTAATGTAAACTAAGGACCAGTGTCATCAGATAACTATTTATCATTTATCATCAAACTAAAACCCTCACCCAAAGATCCAGGCCAGTCTGGCCACAAAACTTCTCAGGACCTCCACATGTGGCGGTAATTAACAAGCCATGTGGCAGCTTTGGCTAAAACAAAGGACACATCTCTACATTCCTTAATTTATAAAATGGACACAAACATATTGGACATATCACATATTCATTCTGTACTCTCTGAGAACATGGTTTGTAATAGTCATTTGTGTTAAATACGGAAGTTTTACAAATGCTATTCACATATGAATGAATTAATGCATGATAGTTTAATATATTGTTGTCATGTTTATACTCTTTGTATTTAGGACAAAGCCAAAGGTATTTTGAAAGTGGTTTGGGAAGTGATAATTCCATAGGTAAAACAGTGAAGACACAGTTTTAATGTTGTGCTTTACTCTATGCAAATACATTCACTTCACAAGCGAAAAGGATGAGTGAGCCCTCTCTGACATCAACAGCCAATCACAGCCCTGCAAACGGACAAGCCAAAATGCAATCTCCTCCTTATCTGAAAGGGGATAAAAGTACCCTTTCAACACAAATTCTTTTTTTGTTCTGAGTTTCCAGGCTGTGTGCTGGGAAGCATAACAGATCAACCGTTCTGAGTTTCGGGAAGGAAGCATAACAGATCACCGTTCTGAGCTTCCGGAAGGAAGCATAACAGATCACCCGTTCTGAGTTTCCAGGAAGGAAGCATAACAGATCACCCAGTTCTGAGTCTCCCCGCAAGGACTGAAATAGAGAAACCACGTTCAGAGCCTGCTGTCCAGAAAGGCAATCCCAAAGCGTCTGCAACAAGGTTGCCCCAGGAGGGCAACCTTACTTCCAGGTACCTTCATCTGCGTGTTCCAGATCAATCAAGGACCTTCCGCACTCAGCTTCAGGGCCTCATCTGCGTGTTCCAGATCGCCAGGACCCTTTTGGTGCTTCAGGAGATTAGCATCCCACAGCCTAACCGTGTTCAAGGCTGTTGAACGGATTCAGATCTCCTTCTCGCCACTGCAACAAGGCCCCAGCCTCACCAGTGGAAGACGTCGCCACCCTCGGACTGCTCACGTGAACGTAAATATCACTTACCAAACCTCTTTCTAGAGAGACTTTGGCATTAGTGTACTCTTTCAGTTCATTTCAGTTATACCTTTTAGTTACCTGCATTCTCTCTTCATTCTTTACACTCCAACCCTTGCCTGCCCTTTAGCTCTTTAGTATCATTTAGTAGTGTGCTAGTTATTCTTGTATGTCTTTTGTAAATAAATCCTCTTTTATTACAATTGTGTCTTCCTTGTGTTGATAATACAGTAAAAGGCTCTACAAGTTAGCACAACACTATCTCACAAAATCCTTCAGATACCCCAGGTGATTTACTCCCTCCACTTTTACATAATTTTCTTATCATATTATTTATGATTTATGTTGGATCTATTCCAACAAATGTTGAGGTGGAATTCCTCAGCTGGTGCCCTGAGTTAAAAGGAGGGAGAGGTCATCTGACACACACACACACTTGAAATGACGCGGGGTCAAGTCTCACTAACACCTCTAGTGTCCTGTGTGAGGTACTATTAATTGGTGCCCCGTGTGAAGATCACTACATAATTGGTGCCCCCGTGTGAGGCTCACTACACAGGTAAATTAATAACAATTACAGTTTAAAACAATGTTTCACATGTAATTTATGAGATTTGTTGTATTTTGAATCCAATCGCCAGAGATCGCTCTGGCGCCCTGCCAACAATGCTGTTAAAAGCGGGTAGAAAGATACTTTGCCAGCTCTGACTTTTGGATGCTTTGGTCTTTATTTAAAGGGGCCCTAAAGCAAACAAGCACGTTAATCTTGTGCAGACTGACCACAAAAGGGTACAAGTTAACCTCATAAAATATTTATAATATGAAAGAAAGAAATTGATCGATGAAAAGAACATAACAATTATAGTTATATGTTTGCAAACTAAATCAACCAATTAAAAGCCATTTGTCTGGTGTGGTTTTTGTGTTTATAACTGCTAATATAATTTCAATATGCAGTTTATAGGACACTTTACTAGCCTTTGTATTTTTGTTTTAAATGTAGTAAAACCATGGTTTATTTTCGGAAGAGTCTGTCATTATATCAGAAATATTTTGCATCCTGGCTTAAAGTTAGCATGCAATTCCTCTTATTTTTCAGAAAATATATATACTGTATACCAGAATATAAATGTATAACGTTAATGCGCATCAACCTTTGCCAGGAACATTAACAATCTCTCTCGCTTTTATTTATGTCCCTGTAATGTGATTATCGGAAAACCCATCACAGCAAAAAATTTACCTCCCTTTCTAAATGAAGTAAATGAAGACTTTTCTACATCCAACAACAAAGCACATGAAATGTGTTTGTTTACAAGACATTCTTATCACTACAGCTGCTCTGTGTAGTTTAACTGTGGTCAAGCCCATATCAGCATAGCACAAAAGAAAAGAGTTGCAGAGATGGGTCTCGAACTCGGTGGTTGAAAGTTTTACCACTACACCAAATCTTACCAAATTATTTTAACATATAGTTTAACCAGGGAGATGGTATTTAGCATTCAACAAAACATTTTATTATATATAACATAGTGGGAGTGGATAGCCTCCATTTTTTAATTGGATTCATTGCATTCTTCCACAACATCTGATTGCACACTTGGCCAAGGGAACACAATAAACATTCAGATACAATGTACAGTACAAAATAGGCTGCACAAGTTTTAGTTTTTGAAGTCCCAATGTGTGGAATTTAATTTGAAATGAACAAAAGTGTTTTAATTTGTTTTATTCTGATTAATCAGAAAATTACACGATTAATAAATTATTAAAATAATCATTAGTCGCAGGCCCTACATGACTGTCCGATCTGTGTGATGTTTTACCTATATCTGTTATGCTCATTCTAATGATATTTCATAAACTATGAAATAGATCACTTCCAGTTTATCAGCAAAATTAGTAGTTCCTCAGAAATGATGTACTAATGCATTTGCACAATAGTTATTTAAGCATGTTTTATTCTATGTCTTCTCAGGGACACACATATGTAAACACCACCAGTCTGCTAGAACAGCACAGCCCGAATCTTTCTGATGTTCCTGTAGACCCAGGTGTTTTGTTACATAATGGAGAGGATGCTACCGCAGGAGGCCCTGGACCCTGGCCCCGAGTGCAGCTGGAGCCTGAATGCATTCGGTTGCTTTGAAGGGCATCCATGTCAGGACAGCTGTGTGCTAGAGAGGACAGCAGGCGCAACAGTTCAGCCCAGAACTCTAATGTCAGCAATACATCACAGCATAAGAACACAGACAGCACAGATGCAGTTGAACGCAGGGTGCACGAGGACATGTCTACTGGTGTAACACCGGGCTTCAAAGAACTTCAGTTGTATATCCTCAGCTCTCTCACCGTGAGGGGTTGGCCACCACCACTTACTCCTGACGCCAATGTCAACAACTCAGCCCAGCGAAGAACGGCATTATTGGACTACGAGAACTTCCCGGCCCTGCCTCCTTTATGAGAGCACCCGAAAGGTGACTCTGACGCTAAGGACAGTGAGGTACTCACTGGTATAAGTCACAGCCCATCAACGGCTTCCAAAACCACCGGCAGTACAGCCCTGACCCCACTCACTACTACATCAATACAGAGAATGTTACGTCCCCCCTCAGTGCTAACAGGGTGGAGTCGGCTTGCTTGCGGGACTGTTCTACCACAACCTTCTTTAACTTTGATTTCCGCCGACCGTGCCTAAAGTCCCACAGACTGAACTACATTGAGGTTGAGACTGAGTTTGAGAACTCAGACCCCAAAGACGCCCACCTCACCTTTCTCAGACCCCCACCCGCAGGACAGAGCTTTATGCTGTAACAGGCAAAGGCCTGTTGGCATGTCCTTTCTGTCTGGGTGTAATATTACTACACACCACCGGAGGCGCCAGGAGACTCGGGTGTATGATTTATACCCCAGGTGTGTAGTAGAGCAAGTAAGATTTGTTGGGTAGAGGAAGCATGGCTTACACTCTGTGTTACCACAAACCACTTTGAGTCCTGATTGGGAAACTTAGGTTTTGAGCTCAATCAAAGTAAGAAATCTTTTATTTCTCTTTATTTATTCTATATATTTTCTGGTGTGGTTTTTGTATGTAATCAATGTATGTGGGGCAGTTGTAGCCTAGTGGTTAGAGTGTTGGACTTGCAACCATATAGTTGCTGGTTCGATTCCCAGTACCAGTAGGAAACAACTGAGGTGCCCTTTGAGCAAGACACCTCACCCTCTAATTGCTCCCAGTGTGCCACTGGTAACTTATAAGTCGCTTTGGACAAAAGCGTCTGCTAAATGAATAAATGTAAGTGTGCTAAATCTATGTTTTCTGTATGGTTTGAGATTATTTGTTAAGTGGCCTCTCTGCTAATGTTAAGTTTATGTCTTATATTGTAGAAGGACTCTTTTTTGCTACTGGCAGTTATAGGACTACCATGCATAACTGGGAGTTCAAAAGATGATGTCCATTGATGAACTGTGTAACTACTTCACCTTGTTGATCTTGGGATCTCATGCACAAAGATTGTGAAGATTCAACTGTTCTGTTTGGGCTTGACTGCACGTTGGATTTATTCTTTGTGGAGTGGAGTTATACTATGTTTCAAGACTACAATTGAAACCTATTTAAAGCTGCACCTGCCTATATTCATACAGCTTGTTATTTTGTTGTTGTTTTTTTTGTTTTGTTTTGTTTGTTTTGACTTACTTATATAAAAGTGCAGAAACAACACATTTTCATTGCCAGACTGTTCTATGTGATTTATGCCTGGGTTAGATTAAGTCTACATAAATTGGCGGGGTCCCTTCCTTAACAATCAGACCTATAGCAGTTTTGCAATTTAATGTGGTTGAGACTGTTATAATGCTGTCATTGACGTGGAGCGCACGGCTGCCATGTCCAGCCTGCAGAAAGCATTGCCCCACTATGATGGTACCTCCAGGAAAACACGCCATAACAGTGTTGATCTGCCTATATAACGTGGCACTGCTTGAAAGAGTTCTGTGTTTCTAAAACTTCTTTCCAAAAGCAGATGGATGTAAATCATGAATGCTGTTTTTGTGTAACAGATTTCCTTTAGCTAAAGTAGTGTCTCATGTTTGCTTGAGAAAATTAACAAGAGAAGCTTGCCATATACCATTATTTTATTCCTATGGTAATATACTACTACTATTATTACACTTGTTTTTCTAGTACCTGTTTATGTTTATTATGTTAATAAATAAGTTGGACAACATTCCACAAGATCATTCCATAAGGCACAATCAGTATTACTGATCAGAGGTTTTCCCTTTCTTCTTTGTCCTTCAACACACTGCAAGTTGTTTTAAAATCTGTCTGACCACACACACACACACACACACACACACACACAAACACACCCACACACACACACACACACGTTTTATGCATTGTGGGGGTCACCTGTCTGAAAGCTACATAATGAGGACCACCCTTTCCTCTGGTCCTACAGACTTAAAAAAAATATTTTGACAAATAAATAAATGCCTGTTTGAAAAATATCACTTCAGATTACAAATAAATCACTACAAAAGTTTCAACCATGACACAGTGGGTACTTGTGGGGTCATTACAGGTATTGGGTAAATGTGGGGTCCATCAATACACACAATCGGTTTCCATCAGACATTGCGGGGATCGAATCTACACACACTCACATCGGTTTTCAGACATTGCGGGGATCGAATCTACACTCACTCACATCGGTTTTCAGACATTGCGGGGATCGAATCTACACACACTCACATCGGTTTTCAGTCATTGCGGGGATCAAATCTACACACTATTTAAAAAACAATTTAGAATCTATTTTAAAGCAGTTTAAAAATACTTTGAACAGCAGAGGAGCTTCAAATAGAAAATATTTTCAAGTTTATTAATATATTTCACAGATGTTACATTTAACAATGTAACAACATGAACTGCTTTTACTTTACTTTTTACTTTTAAAACACTTGTGTGTCATGTTATTTCATTCTAAAACACATAAATTGACTTTATTAGTTACTTTAGTTGACATAACAAATATCTGTTCTCAGAACAAACACCCAAGCCACAATTTAAAACACAGAGTTTAAAAATTCATTAAACATTTCATGTCAAACAAATGTATTCCAACTGTTTCTGACAAATCTCATCATCTAAAGTAAAAAACATAACTTCAGCATAAAACTCTTGAATGCCTGCATTAAATTGAGGAAATAACCATTGAATTCTCATTTATAACTGTTACTGTAAGAATTCTATGTCCTTATAGCAGGGCTACAATATAGACTTCTACTCTTAACAATTCAGTAGCAAAAAACACTGCTTTGTACCAAACTACTACCAAAACTCAAGAACATGGTGGGTAGTATTAGCAAAATAACATGCCAAATCTTTTCTCTGCTGAGCAGAGATGCGATTTTAATGTAAAACATCAGAGCCGACCACTCTCTGTGTTTAAGAGCCAGTGGTTCAGCTTCTATGCACCTCACACAGTCTACCTTCCCCTGGAACTTTCCTGTTCTTAATAAACGCCATGATATAGGAGTCATATCACTCGACTCACGAGTGTGATATTGTGTTTATACAACAGTTCGACGGCACGTGTGTAAACAAATCATAAATAACAACATAGTGTATTTAAAGCCTCTTTTTTTTGCTGGAACTACTTTCTTCCGCCACTGATTCAAAGCATAGACAACAGTTAAACAAGCCTCTGATAGACTGTTTAAACACACAGATTGCTAACGCTAAGCTTGCTTGCTACCTGTTGCCTTTATCTTCACATTGTTTTTTCATCCGCCTTGTGATATAAAACTGCAAATTGTAATTTAAAGGTGATTTCATCTCTTAGTCTTTATTTTAGTGCTTTCAGACTGAATTTACACAAGTACTTTATATCTCCGCTATAAGGAAATCCTTGACAGACAACAGAAACAGCTCCATTCACGCGTCTGTGTATGTCATGTTTAAAGCCGCGCTGCCGGCTGTCTTACGCGCTTCTACAGTGCAGGAACTACTGCCGGAGCAACACAACAACAGCGGCGAAGTGATACAAACAGTGAAGCGGTTCCCATGATGATACCAGTAGAATATCACATGACTAACAGCCAATCAGATTCCAGAACCACATAGAACTGTTGTATAAAATAAAACATGCTTTTCCAAGACAGAAAGAGAGACAGACAGAAATAGAGAGAGAAAAGGGAGAGAGAAATAGAGAGATATATGGAGAGAATACCTTCTGGATCAATGTGGATTTCACTAAGGTTTTTTCCTTTAAAATCAGCCAGCCGTTTTTTCTCTAGAGCAAGAAATATTTTACTCATTTTGGCCAGTTGGAGAGTGCCTTCGGGTAACCTGTAAAACTGGCGGTGCACTCGGATGTCATGGCCTAGGAAGTCAGCCAGCTGATCCAGCTCTGTGTTGCTCAGATTGAGAACTTCAGAGAGAGTACCAATCTGTTTTCTTAACTTTGTTGAAGTGAGAGTCTGAGGATTTTTAGCATTGCATGCGCATGCAAATTCTCTGATGCAGTCGGAGCCTCTAAAATAGGTCATTGCAAATGGACGGGCAAAGAGGAAAGCATTTTCCCTCTGTACTTCACACTTACTTCAATTAGCAGGTTGATTGACTTTTGCATTGAAGGAGTGACAAGTACTGGAACTTTTCTGCCTCTTTTGCCTCGGATCTCTATTCACTTGAAGTACTGACACAGTTTATTTTCCAACTCTGAGAGGGCCATGCTGACATCTGGATGTGTATCTGATTGGTTGCTAGAGGTGTATGCAGACAAAGACATTTGTGACACTTCCCCTTCTCGCCTTCGATTAAAAAGCATAAGCTGAGTTAATGTAATCTTGGCCAGTTTTGACCAATGCTGCGACGAAGGCTGTGTTGACAAGAGTTTGCAGTAAATTTTCTCCTGCTCATCAAGATACACATGAAGACGTTTAACATCATCAGTGAATAGGAGTAAAGACGGGGAGTTCCACTTGGCTTCCTCTAATGTTTGCCGGGTTGATGAAGAAATGTACTTTCGGACCATCTAGATTGATACAGTTGTTGGAAGCTTCTTTTAACTGCATTAACGGTATGCATGAAGTTCTCTGGATAGTTGAGCTCTTTAATAGATGTAAGGGGTGTTATCTCTCTTGCACATATTAGCAGTCTTCCAAGCTCTCTCATTTTTGACGAATGTATTCATGCATTGTAACCCTTTGATCCATACTTGTTGTAAAGATGCTTCCCCATCTCTAAAATGCACCAGTCATTTCTAGCTGCAAGTCCAACTTCATCTTGGTTCATGGCATTTAACAGCTTCCAAACACCATGAGTTATGCCAGGTGGTGGAGGCTGTGCAAAACTCACAAAGAGCCTGCACACAGGTTTTCCAGGTTTAGGCTTCACGCCAGAGGGCTTGAATTTGCAAATCTTTATATGTCGCCACAGAGTCTTCCTTAAAAAGAGTCCTTGGCATTATATGCAGTGCATAAAACTGTCCCCATCCAGGTTCTTTTTAGGAAGTTTACGTGGGATCATCTGTCCTGTGCCTGTATTAGTAACAGTAGCATTGTGAGCAAAGTTACCTTTGTTACGTAAAAACTCAAGCTGCTTTCACCTTTCTTTGGAGCCCTTTGGGTGACTTAGTGCCTCGCTTACCTCTATCTCATTGCTGTGCCTGCGCTCTAGGTGTCTAGCGGTTTTTGTGAAAGCACTACCTCAAAAGAAACAGTGTTGTTTTTTGTTATACATTCTCGCTCCATCCCTCTTTTTAATGATAGCTGGAATAATGACTGAACTGGTACTTTTAGGAAGTGAGGAGTCATCATTGGTTTGGGAGCTCCCTAGCTCACTGTTGCTTTGAGGATCATAGTTGCTGCCTTCGATCTCAACTGAACTGCACTCAAATGGCAAAATCTTCCCCTTTCCTTTACCTTCTGGTGAAGCAGTAAGACTTCACTACTATCTGAACTTTCTTCTGCCATGTCAGGAATGTACTCTTCCACACTGACCTCAGATAACTCATCTTCACTTCTCGAATCTAAAGCGTCTGTGTACATAGCAGTCTTTCTGCTAGCCTTAAAAACAATGACCATTGATTTTAATTAGTCCTCATTCACGGATTACCTCTTTAAGACAATAAGAAAATAAGAAATAAACACTTACTCTGGTGTTTTCTGCTCTTTTGAATGCAACAGTTGGATGTTGTATCTCTCAAAGGGTGTACATTTCTGTCTGATGTCTCTGATGTCTTTAGTGCTTGATTCATCTTCACTGCTTACACTGGCATTTTCAGAGTCATCAGGAATTGCAGGTCTCATCTAAGAAAAACAAATAAGACACTCATGTATATAATAAAAATATTTGTTTTGTTGGTTTAAATATACATATATCAATCATTACTAAACATCAAAAAATAAATCAAGCCATATGGAAATCTTTAATATTATTTAAAGTTGTGAAGAAACTTTAACAGAAACAGGTGTATATCACAGTACGAAATAAAGTACCAAAGGGACGTTCTATTAATCAGCAGATAAGTTTTAAGATGTTAGCGTTGCACTTAAAATTAGACATTCAGTACTGATATTTTAATGCAGATTTTTAAGCTGGTCTAAAATCTTTCACCTTTCATTTAGATTACAGGGTTCTTGCACCATTTTAAAAGTAAAATTTAATGCTTTTAAGACCTTTTAAGACCCTCAACAAATTTAATTTAAGACCCAAAAATTTCATAATTTCTTTGGAACAGGCTACTCAATTTATTGCCTCCTACAATGAAAATCAAAACTTAAAGTTTTACATTTGGTATCAATTATGTGCAATATGTAAACTCAGTAAGTAAAAAAAAAAAAAAAAGTAAAAATACTTTTGAGACCCTTTTTATTTTCTTTTTTTTTGTTCCTTTCTGATGCAGAACAGAGACAACGTAACATATAGATAAGTTGAATTACACTAAACAACACAATGCCTTGTATGAAGGAACCATATAGAATAGATACTGAAAATAAGCTCAATAATGAAAGTCCTCAAAACAGCCTTTCACAAGCCAAAAGTTGACAAATAATCTACATAACTGTTAGAAAACACAAATGTTATTACATGACTTTTAATGAGAGAAACCCTTTGTTTTGTAACATCCCAAATTCTCCTCAAGACATGTGGCGTAGCTCTGCTGCTCTCTTCTCAATTTCATGGTCTAGGGTCCACCAACTCCTTTCTCTTTTCCTTGCATCTTTTCTCATGGAATTAGATTTAGTGATAAGTTCTGCCATCTTGGTCCCTGCTGTATTCTCAGCCTTCTCTGCAAGGCCATCTGCATCCTTTTCTAGAGTTTCACACACAGATGAGATTGTTCTTCTTTTTTTAGCGTGGCTCTTCAAGCTCATCTTCTTCAACCCCTTTTCTCTCATCTCATCTGTTTTGTCTTTTTCCTTTTCTTCCCTCTCATCTTCCAAGAATATCCTGTACCCAGTTTGGTGCAGATGCACACTCATTTAGCAGCTCTTTAGTTAGAGGCACTTTGACCACTCCACCACACATCCTCACATAGTTAGCAGATTAGTCTCTGTGAGACTATAGTGTCTTCACTCATATTGCACATCTCCACCTCCTTGTTTATGGAGAACCCACGCCCACAGTAGCTTGTCCATGGGACAGAAGCAGCAGCTTTCCACAAAGTTCCAAAGTTCTGCATATCCATTCATGGCCTTATGCAGGAAGCTGTCAACTCGTGATTTTCCATCCAATGCACTGAGAAGGCCACGAATTCCTCTCCTCTGGCCTCACTGAAGAGGAACTTCTGAAATTGTTGGGCAATCTTATCACCTGCATTTAGATAAAGACAAGCACATCTGTAATATTTTCTAATTAAAAACACAGTTGTCACAAGAGATTTTTTTTTCATTATACTCTTGAAAATGCATCTCATATTTTCAACTATATTTCAATTATTATGTCTAAGAAGATATATATAGGGCCTACATACATTTATTATAACTCATACTAGGCTGTATTTTCAATAAAATAAAACAAAAAAATGAACTGCAAAATAATAGGCTAGTATAACTTGGATCTAAAATAAGACTCCCTTTGATAAACACTAGGCTAACTGTTCACATTTCTCCTACAGATGTTACCTGCTGTGACTCCTCCTGACAGCTTCTCTATCCTGCACAAACTTCATGATGAGGGGCCTTAATTTTTGCAGGCACATGTCTGGTTCTTTGTGCATATTTTGGGGGTCCAGGCACATCATATTTCGGACAGAGGGTACTTCAGGGGGCACTTCAATAGAAGGTTCTGACAAATTTTTGACAGGGCACTCTGGCTGTCTCATGAACAGTAACACCTCACGCTCACTTCCACCACTCTGACTGCCTGACATTCCTGACAAAAGCACAAAAGTCACATCATCTGAAACATCAAATAAACTCTCCCTATGTGTAACTTACACTACACAACATTTGACAGATCCAGTTAATAGGTCAACTGCTTGATGTCAAAACAATTAATCTGATCTCTTAATTTCTCAACATAAATACTTCACTAGTCAAGGACTTTGCAGCGCATATAGCACAATGATAAAGTAATCTAAGATAAATATTACCTTGAGGGCAGCTGTGGCTCCCATGCCAATGTCCACTTGCTTTGGACTGACCTAAAGCTTTTGGTCTGTCACATCAAGCTTGACCAGTTTTACTGGGAAACATCAACCTGGGCGCCTCATTTTATGAAGGCGTCTGAGAAGGCTCTGAAAATGGAATAGCACAAGCATAATAATTATAATCAAAATTGGAAAAGTATTACAGTATTTACAATACTTTCTACAAACATCATCATGCTGAAAACTCAGTACTTTGTTTTATTGTTCATATCCTCTGTAAATGATGGTGCTTGAATGATTAAACCATTAATATACTTTTAGTAGTCATTAGGCCTACCCTGATTAGATCCTCCAAATCTCTGCCACAAGAGGAAGGGAATCATCGGGGCATCTGTCTGGTACTTGGTGAGAAATGGCTGAAAACTGTTGAGACACTCATGAAGAAGTGTAACTTTGCCAAGATGAAGTGATCCATCCGGGCTTCTGCGATGGTGTCATATGACTGATGACCTTGGATTGGGGAGCTTCTTGGCTTTGACCTGATCCACATAGGTGACAATATATGGCCAAATTTCAATAGCTTTCAGCTCCACTGCTGGAAGGTTTTCCAGCCATCGATGTCCAAAAATGGCAGAGAAATGTATCACACTTTGTCACTAACACAAAGTCCTCTCTCCTTGCAGGTGCACAATGAAATAGGTAGTGCAGGGCTTTCAGGATTTTCTCAACTTGCCACACTGCAAAGCCGTTCTTGAACGAGTTGTGCATCGTGTGAAGGCCACAACTCCCAATTATTTGTAGTTGGGCTCCACCACACTGCTCTCTGTGTTCCTCTTGTAAGAGTTCAACAAACTTCCAGTTTACAGCAGGCCCATCCATTGATAGTGAGAGCATGTTGTTCAGATTCAGCTCCTTTGTACCTTCCTGCACATTTGTAAAAAAAAAAAAAAAAAAAAGATCAATTCAATGTGCCAAGTAATCCACAACAAAATTCAAACATACACAAACGTAATTATAAAACATAATTAACGTTACCAATTATATAATGATTAACGTTATGTGGGTATATGTTCAGTGAGTTAAATTCAGATTGGTTTTATTACAAACGACAGACATTAGTTATGATACAGGATATTAAAACATACATTAAAAATGTGAGCTTTGACATTAAAATACTTTTATGCATATTGTAACAGTAGTACTGGTTAATATGTGCTCTTTCAAGTCAGGGCATATATGGTCACAGTGGTCTTTCTATGTGTGTGGCCTATAAATGTAATGGTAAATTTTGCTAAATAAATAAATTATTTTCTATAGGTTTTACTAACTAGTAAAATCATGTATTTTGTGGTAAAATACAACATATCTAATGTGTATTTACAAACATAGCTTGTTTCTGCATCTCTATTTACAGCTCATTAACCCTTAAGTGAATGTTTACTGTTGTATGTTTACTGTTTACAGCTATGGCAGTAAGTGACAGCCTACATTAGCAGCTACATTTGCCCAACAGCCCATAAAATCACAATTTGGCATATTTAAACTATAAACCACATATACCAACAGTTATACCCCTTAAACTCTGAGCTATGTGTTGTTACCTGTTAGATTGTCAAAGTGACCATAGAGCTGTGACCTGACTGGAGCACATAACCAGTCCTCTGCCCGGAGTGGGAACACTGAGCACCGGGGGAGTGTTGGTGTTTACACCGCTAGCATATGAGCTTTAAACCGCACTAACATTACTCAATTTTACACCACACTTAGTATGAATAACAGTATGCGATTTCAAACACAATCATAACGTTACTTACATTGAAATGACCCAACATGTCCTCGGCTCTGGAGTGACCCATGAACACCGACCCATAGTAGCGGGAGATGACGTAGTGTGTGCCAGTCTCATCATCAGCAGTCCAGAATCGCAAATGAAGGTCCATTTGTTTGTTCTTTGTCGTTTTATTCAAACTTTCGTCAAACATGACGACATATGGCTTCTCACTAACGCTGCACGATAGCTCCTTCTTGATGAATGAAGCGATGCCATATTTGGCGACATATGCAGTTTTATTTTCACCACAGGTGAATGACTTTGCAAGCTGCGAATCGGGGAACATGGCAGCAAAGATGTCACGTATGTCCTCGTTAGATTTAAATGAATTGTGCCTCGTCACAGTATGGAGAACCCAAAGTACCTCTGCCTTTTGGGTGTCTGGCGTGAAATGAAACTTGTTATAGCCAACTGTGGGGTGAAGCGCCTGAACTAAGTAACATCATCGTTAGGTCGAGGCTGCAAAACAATGCAGGGATTAACCTGGACCCGCCATGACTAGCTGCTGCAAGCGTGGCTGGTGCTTTCCTCCTTTCATGTGCGACTTCGACGGCTTTGGAGCCCCATGGTCCCTACTTGAGAAAGGTCTTTTTTGCAGAATTTACACATTGCCTCATTGTTATTTTCAGCCGGGCGCCAACCACATCCTAAATGCATCCTCTTCCACCCACTTGTCGTTAAATTTACACTTTCCCATCTTGCATTTTTAGAACCTCACCTGGACAACCGGCGTAATGGCAGCACGCGGGCGCAGACCCGGCGATCAGCATCTGTAGCCGACCTACCGTAATAAGCTAATAAATCGCGGAGACTGTCATTTCACACATACTAAACTGATCAACTATTCGATGTTTTACGGTGGACCACTGTGCTTCCTCTATCGTCATTAAGCACGGCTGAAAATTTAATACCTACAGCAACTTTACAGTAAAATTTAAGACAATTTAAGACCTTAATTTCCCGGATTTTAATTTAAGACATTTTAAGACTTTTTAAGGACCCGCGGGAACCCTGGATTACAAAAACGTTTTCATTCATTTGAAATTCGTTTAGATTCATATGTCATTCAGATTACAAGTCTTACAAAAAGTTGTAAGATTTTTGAATTACACTTTATCACATGCTGTTTTGTTTTAGTATAAAGCAAGTAACAATGACAATACAATCATAGATACCTGTTTAAATGATGTCATAGCTTTAGAACACAAAGCTTCATCCTCACTGTCTGTGTAGTCAACTAAAGTCTGTATTTAGAAACATCCATCCATCCATTTTCCTCCGCTTATCCGGGACCGGGTCGCGGGGGCAGCAGTCTAAGCAGGGACGCCCAGACTTCCCCTCTCCCAGACACTTCCTCCAACTCCTCCGGGGGAACCCCAAAGGCATTCCCAGGCCAGCCCGAGAGACATAGTCTCTCCAGCGTGTTCTGGAGTCTTCCCGAGGGCCTCCTCCCGGTGGGACATGCCGGAACACCTCCTCCTTGGGAGGCGTCCAGGAGGCATCCGAAACAGATGCCCAAGCCACCTCAGCTGGCCTCTCTCGGCCCGATGGAGGAGTAGCGGATCTACTCTCAGCTCCCCCCGAGTGACCGAGGCTCCTCATCCTATCTCTAAGGGAGCGCCCAACCACCCTAGCGAAGGAAACTCATTTCCCTGCCGCTTGTATCCTGGATCTCACCCAGCACCGGGTCATGACCCAAAGCTCATGACCATAGGTGAAGTAGGAACGATAGATCGACCGGTGTCGAGAGCTTAGCCTTGTGGCTCAGCTCCTTCTTCACCACGACAGACCGGTACATCGACCGCAATACTGCAGAAGCTGCACCGATCCGTCTGTCGATCTCTCGCTCCATCCTTCCCTCACTCGTGAACAAGACCCCAAGATACTTAAACTCCTCCACCTGTGGCAGGAGCTCCCACCGACCTGGAGGGACAAGCCACCCCTTTTCTGGCTGAGGACCATGGCCTCAGATTTGGAGAGTGCTGATTCTCATCCCAGCCGCCACACACTCAGCTGCAAACTGCCCCAGTGTGCCAGCTGTAGGTCCTGGCCTGATGAAGCCAACAGGACAACATCATCCGCCAAAAAGCAGAGATGAGATCCTGTGGTCCCTGCAAACCGGACCCCCTCGGTCCCTGGCTGCGCCTAGAAATCCTGTCCATGAATATAGTGAACAGGACCGGTGACTTACTGCGGCAATGCGAACCATGCTCCTGCTCTGGTCATACAGGGACCGGACAGGGACGGTATTTAGAAACAAAACACACAAAAACCTATAAAAACAGTTCCTAATATTTCTTTGCAAATTATTCTGAATTTCATTCTCAAATCTGATTTTTACATTTCAAAAAGCATAACAAAAATAAAACAAAACAAGCTTTAATCACATTATATTAGGCCATCACATGTATTGGCTAAGCAACTAATGGCTTTTCCACTGCATAGTACGGCACCAGAACGGTTCGGCTCGCTTTGCTTTTCGCCTGCAGTTTAGTAAGCTTTAAAGTGGGTGGGATTATAGACTCATAGTTATAGTTGCGCCGCCTCTACTGCCATGACAGCACCATAAACACAACACATACAAAACAAACACACAGCACAGGAGCAATGTAGATCATGTAGTGATTCTGAGGGGGACGGTGGTGTTGTTTTAAATACTTCCCAGCATCTCCACTAGTTATAGTGAAACTAAGATAGTGTTATTTTAAAACACGGTTCAGTTTCAGGTTATAATTATTTGTGGCTCAAATGGAAATACCTACAGATAGAAATTATTAACTATATGTATTTTGTAGCATTACCTGGTGCAATAAACGATTATTCTTCTGGCCTTGATTAACAGCGGTCCATACTTAATACAGTAATAATACATACAGAGCCGGTAACAGTATCGCACAGTTTAAAGGGATGTGTTATGAGCATTAAGCAGAGACAATCATGAGTGAATACAAATGAATATTTATTGACTAAGCTACGGAAATATGATATTGATTAACTAACACAAAAACACATACACATTCACATTCATACAAGATGAAAGCATAGAAAATTTGAGTAAAGAGTAAAGAATGGCATATTAAATCCAGCAGGGGACACAACCACGGGTTTTCTCTCACAAAAGTTCACCTTGGTAGCCAAGGGCAGTTGCTTAAGCGCCTGTTGAATGGTGATACTTTACATTGAACAGTTAGTTGGCACCGGCAAAGAATCCTGGTCTTGTGGAGAGAAAGAGAGAGAGAGGTCTCGGGTGGATTCGCTAAGTCCGTTCGGAGAGCCGAAGTTTGTGAGAAGTGTCAAGTTCCCGAAGTAAGATTGCCGGAAAAGCTGTCCTGAAGAAGGGCAGGTCCTTACGAAGTTTTGGAGAGATTCCAAGTTTCTGAGCAAAGAGTTGTCCGATGCATAGTGGTCTTAAAGGCACAGCTGTCACGCCCATGTCAGGTCTTTTGACCAATGGCAAAGGGCGGTGGTTGCTTGGCGGGAGAAATCTCTTTGTCCTTCTTTGTGACAAATGATTTACACAGGTACGGTTTATGTCCTGTTTGCAATCTCGAACACATAAACTTATTGTAATTGAGTATGATGCACGCCATGACTATGTACTGTGCATCATTATTTAGAGAAATAATTTGTGGATCATTTGATACCACACACCCAGAGAGAAAGTGAAGTAAGACAATAGTTATTCATTCATCTGTCATGACATAAAAGTTAAAACTTCAATGACACTCACAGAAATGCATGCAATAACTATGGCAGGGTATCAAGTGATTATGGAGGAATACACACATAGATATATATATATATACAAATTGGGCAGTTTAGTCCCATTTCATCCTAGAGTATCTTTGAGGTGTTTGGAATGTACTTTCTCTAGTCCTCTCTAGGCAAATCTCAGGGGGCCTGGACTTTTCCAGGCCCCTGGAAACTCCAACTTTCTGGAGCCAAAGGGGTTCTGGTGTTGACTCCCCCTAGGGAATTTGTTGTTTGTTGTAACTTTATGGATCCCTTAAAGAAATCCAACATTTGGCCCGGCCAAGTCTCTACAATCATCATATGCTAGTGTCAGCAAATCAATGGCTAAAAGAAACAAGTGCATAACTAATGCTCGCGCGCAGGTAAATGAATTCCACGCGAGGATATAACAGATCTACACGTGAGGAAATGAGGGCCAGCGAGCTTGTTTTAAACTTGTCGCGAGCTTGTTTTGCTTTGCACCAAAGAAATGAATTGAAAAGTCAGAGTAATGAGGGCTTGTATTGCGCGCACAGGGAGATGTCATGCACGCGCAAGAGTTTAAAACGAGCTCGCTTATTTCCTCGCGTGTGTAGATCTGTTCTCCTCTCGTAGAATTACACGCGAACATTAGTTTTGTGCTTGTGTGTTGCAAAAGTCATGCAAACAAATGATACTGCAGATACTGCAGATACTGTTGCTCTGACTATTGTTTTATTTAAATATAGCAGGGGAGTGTCTCGTGTCGCAAATCCAATGACGCTGGTAGTGACAATTCTCTCTGATCAATCAGTGAACTGCAGTGTTTACGCATCACATACGGTACGCTTGGAACCTCAGCCGAGGTGATACTACAAAAAGTACCAGGTACAGTACACAGTGGAAACGCTCTCAAAAGCAAACCGAACAGTGCCGTTCCATGCAGGTGGAAAAGCGCTTATAACATGGCAAGACTCCATTTCAGAGTTCTGATCACCCCAGTAGGGAGTATTTACCAGTAATGACTGACTGTCCATTACCCCTAACATACAGTATAGGCCACAGTTAACACATTTTACCTCGGCTGTAAACTGTAGAAGCATCTGCAGTTGTTGCAGGACTCTCAGAGCAGTTCTCTATGGCTGTCATGTAAGCCATCATCATCATCAGGCTATAATAAAGATAAAGTTAAAATATTAGTTCGAAAAAGAAGTACTTTTAGGCAAGGTCCCACTATGCAAAACCTTCAGTTTGTTTTGAGTATAGAGTGTTTTACATGGTTTTCCTAACACACTACAGGACCCAACAAGTTTCAAATTAGAAGCTGTGTAAGCACTAAAGACAGAAACACATAGTAACACAGAATAGAACTCTTCTATGCTTCCAGGAACAGTAAACAGTTCTGTGTATGTCTGTAATCACAATCAGCAAGAAAAAGCAGAACATAAAGCTGTTTAATACCTCAGCTGTAAACTGTGCAGCATCTGCAGTTGTTGCAGAACTCTCAGAGCAGTTCTCTATGGCTGTCATGTCATCATCCCTGAAGTGAGGCTATAATAAAGTTTTAAAATATTAGTTATTAGTTAGGTTGTACACTATTTCTACACCTATAAGCAGAGGTTTCTCAACACTGGACCTTAAAATCTACTGCTTTAATGTAAGCCAAACAATGAATTCCTAGATAACTAGAAGGCTGAAGTTTCATAAAGACTGTAGCTAAACTTTTGCAGAAAAGTGGAGCTCCCACTGGAGCTGATAACCCCCTGCTATAAATGTGTGCAGTACTCCAGCTCTTCAGTAGTTCCACCATTAACACTCCAAATACTGCAGTTAAGATATCTTGGAATTTGCAGTTGTAGAATAAGCTTTGGCAATTATGAATAATATTAATATAACAATAAAAGTAATCATCAAACCTTTCTCCAAGGCCAGTCACATGGTCCATAACCATAGGTTATTTTATCTCCAGGAATAATATATTTTACTGCAAAATGGCACAAATTAGGTTTTCCCTGGACAACAATCTTCTTCATTGTGCAGTTTGGGTGCATGTGGTCGTCATTCACTAGCCATCCAAGTGTTCTGTTTTCTTCAGATGCATCAATGCTTCAAAAAGAAGTAAAAGAATAAGTAAACATGATTTTGATGAATGACTCAAACATACACGATGACTAATATTTCTAAACGTATAATTAAAAATGATTAAACATTTGTATAAAAAAAAAAACTTAACCACCACTTCTTGTTTTGCCAAATGAAGTCAAACATAAAGACAGTGTTGTGATTGAGCTCTCTTCTGTGTTCTGCTTCAATAAAGTCCTATCAATTCCCTCTATACTCAACAACAAAATCTCCTTTATTAAAGGGGCCCAAGGCAAACACTCCACGACCTGACAAAAAGGTCACAAAGTGTAACATCTAGAAATACAATCTCTTATAGAACTTTACATGTATACAATAATAGCAAGAGAATGATAAACATTTGTGCATTTTGAGCTTTAACCAGAGTTTCTAGCACTTTTGACCTATAAATCTTCATGACTTTAGGTCCTTGTATGCTGTTTTTTAGTAAAGGTCAAACTCACATGTAAATAAACTATATATCACTAATGCTTGCACTGTATGTGTACATACTACAGAGTGCATAAAGTGGTATTGAAGCAGTGTCTAACAATATAATGAAGTGATGAATAAAGCTGATGCATGTTGAGTCAGATCAGTGTTCATTTAAAACAGATTTTCTGTTTGAGGGCTTCTGATATGCAGTTACTTTTGGTTTCATGTCCATTCATGTCTAACACATTTGTTGAATGGGCCACATTTAAGCTGTCCACACTCATTTCCCATTAATGATGAGGGGCTAAATCAGGACCCACACAGAGAGCCCATATGGAAAGGACATGTTTAAAGTAAGTAAGCCCACCCCCTACTCTGTACTGTTTAATCAAAGCATAACCAATGTGGGGACCACATACACATGTTATATGGGATGACACATCATCATTTGTACTCTATCTGATTTTTAAGAATGCATTTTTTTAAAAGATTATTCATATTCATGCATGTTTTTATCACATATGGAGAACATAAGTTAATAAATTTAAAAACATTTAAAAAGGTAAAATTAACTTTCTACATAATTCATGTTTTTTGGCAGACTTTGTCAGATTATAACGTATATCATGATGACGTATATATGATATTACAATTATACCAATTATTATGAATTTTGTCATCATAAAATAGTTGTTGCTGCAAAACAATGGTAAATTTGTGGTAACTGTGAATTAAGGCCTACTGTAGATGTCAGTTAAACAAAGGTTACTATAATCAAAAGCATAGTTAACTTAATTTTCTTTATAATATCTTCAAAAAGCATGTAAAATGTTTTTTTAAACTCACCTTTATAATCACTGATGTATTTAGCCCCAGTTCATTGCTTTTGTCCGTGCTCACCGGGTTTAATTCACTCATGTATTCCTCCCTGGCTACTTCTTCCTCCAAGCCATCGGGTTCTAATTCTCCTCCGTCCCACGGATGTTGTTCTCCGAGTATATATATTTATGTTTTTACTTAATCTTGCTTTTAAAACGTGTCAAATTACAAAATACCGTGCAAGTTTACGCTTATTAATATTTAATTATCCACATTTAAAAAACAACTTCAGTAACATTACATGGACACCATATTGGAAAATTCCATTAACTCAACGCCATTTCCACTTCCTTGAAACAACATTAATATAATATAACTGTTCACCTGCAAGTATTGATCACCCATAAAAGGCTGCTAGAGTGTGTATCTTAATGCGACGCCATTAGTGTGCTTACGGATGGAGTCCCGTGACCATACTTACAGGGCTGCTGAGGAGCACCTTGGCTGACACACTCCACACACTCAACTCTGGGTATTTGCTCATGGTGGGGTTTAGGGAAAACTGAACTAGGCATATCAGGACCACCTCCTGAGCCTTTTACAAGCAAAACATTGTGGGGACTGGGGATTCCGTCCCCACCATGTTTTTTGGTCCCCACTTAGGAGTGTGCTAACATGCTGAGGACCCCACCATGTAATAAAACAAACACACACACACCTACACACACCTACACACACACACACCCTACACCTACACACACACACACACCTACACACACCTACTTCTATCTCCCTAATAAGGACCTATGACAAAACACCCTACCTTTGGGTACATCCCTTTCTGAAGGGTCTAGAGACAAAAAAGAAAGATATGACTGCACTACAAATGAAGCCCACAGTAATGAATATCACTTGATACTGTCAATTAAAAGCTTCTTTAGAGACCTGACTTTTTGCCTTCACTTTGGGGACATTATTTTTTATGTCCACTTTGGGGACAAACACAAACTCTGAAACTATTGTAGAGAATCATTGTCATTGCAATTGTCAGCAACCCTCTAGTTACCCTCTGTGTGTGTGTGCGTGCGTGCACTTTTCATTTGACTGCACAATTGGTGTTTTCTACATTTTATTAAGAATATCCACAACTGTTACGGGACAGAAGGGACGGAGTCAGCAGCTGTCAGAGACGGTAATTTATTGACACACAGGTTAAACAAAATCAAGAGGCTTTTCAAACAAATGGAATAAACAGGTAACAAATACTGTCCTTGAATTTAGCCAGGAGTACACAGGAACACTGGAGACGGGAAACACTGGAGACGGGAAACACTGGAGACGAGCACAGAGAGACACAGAAGAATCGAGGGAAGGATCCAACGAGCAGGAGTAGCAAATCACAGGTAAGTTAGTCCTGGTAACACAAGTGAGACTGGACGGTGACTGGTGGTGGGTGAGTGTCTTTTATCCTGAGGTGATGATGAGAATCAGGTGGCGGTGATTAGAATTCGGGAGAGGGTGAGCGCTGTGATTGGGTGAGCTGTGAGCCTGGCGTGTCCATGACAACAACACAATAGAAGGCCAGAATAGTTCAACTCAAAACACATTACTTCAACTTTACTCCTCCCTCTTTTCTTCCCCAATAAGACTCTTGCACAATATAAAACTGAAATGATTCCTTTAACTCTTTCCTTAACATGTTCTACATTTTCCAGTAAAAGGCAATGTAGTGTTTTCCCACCCTCTATAATCCACCTCATCGCTCCTTTAAAGCTTCTGGCTCTGCTTTTAATGCATCTCTCACAGTCTTGCTTACCAGGAACTTTGCATGTCTTTATGAAGTTCATCATATGTTTTTCAACTGCTTTTACCTCAAAGTCCTCCTATTTTCTTTTTGAAGGGATTGATGAACCTACAAAAAATTTAAAAAAGCAAATCTTATTATCAACTAAAGTCAATGAATGATAACCAAATTAACACAGTCTTCCTGTGTAGATAATTTATTTTGAACAACTGGTTACTGATGCCTGTAGATAACGTATTGAGTAATTCATGGTAAATATTGTTGTTAGTACAGTTTATATATTTTTCTACATTGATGTTCCTGTGAAACAGCTGGTTGATCAGTGTCTGATGTTGTTGTTGACTGAGGTAAGTCACGCTGCACCTCACTGCATCTGAATCTTCCTCATCACTTGATATGTCATCATCTTGGGTCTCAAGTTGCTCTACAACAATTAAAAAAACATCACATCCTATACATCATATTTACCATTTGTACAAGATTATAGATTTGCAAGTACAACATACAGACTCACATAAACAAATAACTTATACTCATACCATTAGGGCTTCGATTTCAATGTTGTCAAGTCAGCTTCCTTTTAAACGATGACAGTGTCCTTTCTCCATAGCCATAAAGACTTTGCTTATTTTGCCAGCTGCTGTTAGCGCAGTGTCAGATGAGCCAGAACACGAGAATTTCAAATTCAAGTCTTTACTGAACTTCATCAGTGGAAATACAAAAACAGGATCTTTTTACTGAACTTCATCAGTGGAAATACAAAACAGGATCTTTACTGAACTTCATCAGTGGAAATACAAAAACTGGTACAGACCTCACTTTAGAGGGAAAAAATACAAGCAGGCAGTATATGCACGGCTGAGTGACAGAGAACTCGTAAAGTACTAACAGGGTTACCACATGTACACAAAATAACACCACACGATCAAAAATAGCAACAATACCGGAACAACGGAGAACAGAAAACAAACACATTAAATAGAGTCCAGTAATGAGGGGTAACAGGTGATGCTGGTTGCGGGGCTGAGTGCAGGTGATAGGAAACAGGTGAGCTGGGTGCAATGAAATGTGGGAATTTGAGTCCAGAGGGAGGTGCTGAGTGAAACCGTGACAGCTGCAATGTCCCCTCTGGTAACCGGTAATACTGTCTGTGGATTCTGATGTCGTGACCCATAAAATCAGCTAGCTGATCTGCCTCATTCTCATCAAGGTTAAGAATCTTTGACATTGTTGCTACATGTTTCCTGAGCCTGGTTAATGAGAGCGATTCAGGATTCTTAATGCCACATTCACGTGCTGCTCTACTGATGCAGTCTCCTCCTCTGTAGGCAGACATTGCTCCAGATCTAGCAAACATAAAGGGATTCTCAGATGGGACACCACAAATCCCACGCATTTCAACAAGTAGCTCCATGGCAGAAACCAATGAAGGCTTAAGGAGCACACAGGAACCTTTCTTCCCCGCTTACCACAGATTTCTACTCTGGTGAAGTGTTTACACAATTTCTTCTCAAGTCTGAAAGACATATCGCTATGTCTCTATGTAGCCTCAAAAAGAATCCCGGCTTTGAAAAGCTGACAAAAGCATTCGTGACACCTCACCTTTTCTTCTCCTATTGAACAGGATGATTTGGGACAGTGTGACTTTGGCAAGAGCAGCATAGTTGTCAGCAGAGGGTATGTTTCTGAGTTTATTTAGTAACTCCCCTCATGTTTCTTTTTAAGATGTGTGTGCAGGACTTTGACATCCTGGGTAAAAGGAATGATCTGTGGTGCATTCCACTTTTGCTTCTTTCAATGTAGTTATTGCACCAGCAGAAATGTATTCATTCCACCTTTGCTTGGTGTACTTTTTCGGAAGTCTCGTGCACACTCTGCACGCTCATTGGTCACCGTGACATCATAGCATTGCTTTCAACGATGCTACATATTTTTGTTCAAAGAATGTCCTAGTTTTACAGCTAAAGATGGAATACGGTAAGTGTTTGTCTCTTCGTCAAAACCAGATACAACTTTAACAGCTGATATGACATGTTTAAAATTTGCTGGTATGATGAAGTCTTCCATTGTTCTCAGTGGTGTAATCTTTCTTGCTTCAAGAAGAAGTCTACCAATTTCTCTCATCTTCTGTCTTATGTAGTCATGTTTGGTCACATCAGATCCCATTCTGTTAAACATGTGTTGAAGATATAATCAAGAAAATGTATTATCCTTTATTCTGTCTTTATTAAGTTTAAAGAGTTGCAGGCATTAACCTTGTGTTTTTCTAATGATATATGTTTCTGTTTTTCTGCTACGCTTGAACTTTTAATATTCACATACCACAAGTATTAATCATGTATTACAGAAACAAGGCCATTGAGAGGCCCACACTCATAATGCTTATCTGTATAATTGCACACATGAATCTTTTCATGTCCTTCAATGGGAGTTGTCTTATGGGAGTTGTTTTATGCAATAAAAAGGCTACGAGGAAGAAGAGACTCTGAGAGAGAGTGATAGAAGAACCTTTCTGAAGATCTCAAAGCTGCTCTCTCTCCCATGTAGTATTGAAACACCAGTCTTGGTCTGATTGTTGTTCTTTATTGATAGAGGTTTTAAGAAATAGACCTATCATTTTGGTCCTTCGAGCAGGATTCCAACATAACCCGAAAATCAGCGGTGGGGAGACACTTGAAGTCTGGCGATGGCCGGATTCTTTTAGGAATTCGTCAAAAAGCCCTGGGTGGTGAAAATTCCTCGCCAGGGACAATTCCTCGCATCTTTTGGATTCCCGGCTGATGGTCTCGGGTTGACGGAATTCGAAGCAGGACAAGAATCAGGGACGCAGTGCACTGGGTGAGTTGTTTTAGACCCTGAAGTGTCTAGATGGGTAAAGAGCCAGGGCATTTACCAGAAGTAAATCCAGGGTATTTACTAATTGTCTAGATGGGTAAAGAGCCAGGGCATTTACTCAGAAGTAAATCCAGGGATTTACCAATTGTTGATCTAGCTAGATAGGTAAAGAGCCAGGGCATTTACCAAAAGGCCTTGTGTGAATGTGAATTGTGTGAATGTTAAGTTTAGCATAGTGAAGCAGCAGCACAGGAGATGCCTAACAGTGACATAAATCTATGGTCTGTTGAAGTAGGCGTTGATCCTCTGAAATTTTACTTTTTATTTTTTATTTTTTTGGTAGTTTAATAATCATTTGTAATTATATGGGAAATTGTTGTTGTAGTAAAGACTCAGGATGAACTGGCAGGAGATGTGAAATACATGGGAAAGTTAGGACAGGAAAATGTAAAAGTAAAAGGAAAAGAGGTTTTGATTCCAAAAGAACTAAAATGCATGCATGTATTAATCTGTGTTTTCTGTTGATTTGGTCTTAAGGAGAACAGAAGGTTCAGATTTTATATTTTTTAGAAATATATAGTTTAGAGTTAGAAAAGAGAAGCTTGAGAAGAATCCTAGGCTAAAGTCCTGTAAGAAGTAAGGCATTGGTTCTGGGTAGAGTTGCCTTCATCAGAAAAACAAACTGATGAGACAGAGTGCAAACTCGTTAGGTTATTTGTTGTGTAGAGGAAGTGGATCAACAGAAATGTTAAGTTGTGTATTTGTATGATCTGTGTTTATTGTTAAGTGAGTATAAGGAAATCCGTCCTGGAGTAAATTGCAGGGGTGAAAATCCCTGTCAATACTGCTTTTCTCCTGTGTTAATGAAAGTTGCAGTGAAAAAGTGAGTAAAACTGATGGGTTGCTCAGACAGAGTGTAATGTGATTGGAAAAAGGTTGGAGGGTGAATCTGCTATGGGTTGACAGAAGAAGGCTATCACACAAACTATGCATATTTGCTTTTATTATAGTAATGGTTTGTGTGATATGCCTGAAGGTGAGCCTGTGGTGGTATGGAGCACTTCAGTAAACTTCTCCAAATTGAACTAAGTTAAATGAGATAGTCAATTGTTTTTATGAAATACAAAGAAGGTTCCAGATCTCAATAAGAAGTGTGTGTGTGTGTGTGAGAATTTGCCTAAGGTTGAGTGTGTTGTTTATGTGTTGAAAAGAAGAGTGTGAGAAAGTAAGTGTGGTAGGTGCAAACAAAAGAGAGTCTGAGAGAAACAGATGTGCGGCTGAGCGTGTGTGTGTATGTTAGGTCAGTTGATAAGAAGAGAAGAGACAAATTTGCTCTATAGCTTTAAGGAGCATTTGTTTTTGTGATTATTGGATAAGTCTCATATGAGAAGTGGTTAGTAATATATGTTGATGTGGAAATATTTTTAACAGCATAAGCAGTATAAATAAAAGTAAAGAGACAGTGAATTGAGAATAAAGTATAATAAGATGAGAAACTCTAAACATGTTGGAAAAACTAATAGAAAGAATAAATCTAGATACCCAGTTAGCAGTAGAGAACTAATTGAGAAGATATTCAGAAAATGGACTAAAAAGAACTAGACGTTTATTAAATAAATAACATGAAGAAGGCACTTTTGATGTATCAGTATGTGAAGAGATTGAAACATTGATAAAAAATTACAAGACTAAAAAATATGGGTTACAAACAGAAAGAAAAGAGAGAGGAAAAGAAACGAACTGAGGAAGAGATAATGGCAGTGTGTAGGAAGGAAGATAATGAAACAGGGCCAGTTGCCAGAGGAGTAAATAATGATAATAACCAAGGCCAAGAGAATATACAAGCTCCAGATAGCCCCTCTAATCCCCCACCCTATGCAGAAGCCCGTGAGACATTAAGCAAGGCCCTAAAACATCAAGCAGTATGGACAGGTCCCCTACTCCCACACGATCCTTAAAAGGAAAAAAAAAATGGAAAGGAGTTTTTCAGTAGAGGGTGCTGAAACTTTCCCCTTGATCCAAGTGGCCTCTGACACAGAACAGAAATGCAGAACAGACTCTATAGCTTTACTGCAATATTTAGCAAAAAACAGGGAATAAAGTTAAGAAACAAAACTGCAGTGGGTGAGAAAAGAAGTTCAATACTTAGGACACAGACTTCACGGCTGAGGGGAAATTTATACAGGCACAGAGAAAACAGGCTATTTTAGATGCACCAAAACCTGTAACTAAAAGACACATGATGTCCTTTCTGGGGTTATGTAATTATTGTAGGGCATGGATTCCTGAAAACTGATTCAGAAAATCTCAACCTCTGTTACATGTTATTTATGGGAACGCTTATGACCTTAGCAGACCATATAAAATGGAATGAAGCAGCTGAAAAGAGCTTTTTGTAGCAATTAAACAAGAACTTGCATCCCTCCTCTGTTTTAGCTCTGCCAGATTATGATAAGCCTTTCCAACAGACAGTAGGATTGCAGGGAAGGATTTATGACATCAGTCCTCTTACAAAAACATGGCACTAAATGGAGACCTGTAGCTTTTACTCTAAAAAGTTAGATCTCGCTATGCGTCATCATTGCCTCCATGCGTCCAAAGCTTATTGCAGCTTGCCGCGAAAGCAATGGCTGTTGAAGCTGTCGGCTGAAATAGTACTTGTTTCATGAATTAGTTTTATTAGTCCCACATGCAGTCAGACATTCTCTTTGTTTACAAACTAAGCTATCTTTCTTATCTCCAGCAAGACATTTATCATGTATGACCATACTGCTGTCACAGCCACATGTAACCATTCAAAGGTGCAATGTACTAAACCCTCCACACACTCTCCCTAATGATGTTGAGGGAGAGCCACACAGCTGTGTGTGGAGTTAACAGATAAATTGATACTCCCACGACCGGACTTAACAGATAAACCCTTACAAGAGGGAAGTTTATGGTTTGTAGACGGTTCCAGCTATAAGGCACCAAACGGTCAAACTATGACCGGATATGCTGTAGTTAGCTCACAGGAGATAATAAAGGCAAAACAATTGCCTTACATCACGTTATTCTGCACAAGCAGCTGAAATAGTGGCCCTTACATTAGAGCATGTCAGCTTGCAGAAGGAAAAGAGCTTACAGTTTATACTGACAGTCAGTATGCCTTCTCCACCGTCTTTGTTTTGCTAAACAATGGGATAGATGAGGTATGAAAACCTCAACAGGAAACCAGTCACTCATGCAACTTTACTAAAAAAACTCTTACAAGCTGTCTGTTACCATCAAAACTAGCTGCTATGTAAATGTGCAGCCCACACTAAAGGCACAGACACTGTTACAGTAGGAAACTGCAGAGCAGATGAGACAGGGAAACGAGCAGCCGCAGGACACTACGGCACAGCACAGATTTTCACACACATATCAGTGTTAGATCACACTGTCCTTGGAGACATGCAGAAAGCAGTGCCACAGAAAGAATAGCAATACTGGGTAACACAAGGCTGCCTGAGAAACAATGAAGATTTAATGTGTAGTAGAAAACAAACCTGTACTACCAAAGCTTTATTTAAAGCAGCAGCAATATTGAGCCATGGGCCATGCCATGTTTCAACAGGAGGGATGGTAAACATAATAGAGAAATACTTTAAAAGCCTATGGTTTCAATTCTAATAGAGAAATACTTTTAAAGCCTATGGTTTCAATTTATACTCAAAAAATTTTGTAAGGCATGTGTAGTATGCATAAAACATAATGCACAAGGAAATTTAAGACCGAAGAGAGGCCAGTTTCAGAACCACAATACCCTTTTCAGCATCTCTGTATGGACTTTATAGAATTAAGTCAAAGTGGACCCGTGATCGTTACTGTCTAGTGATAGTAGAGCGTATTTTCAAGATGGGTAGAAATAATTCCCCTCAGCAAAGGGCTTCGATGCAATAACAGTTGCAAAAGCAATATGTAAGAACATTATCCCAAACCATGGAGTGCCTGAAAAGATATACAGTGACAATGGTCCGCACTTCGTAAATGAGGTTGTTAGTAAAATGGCCGAGAATCTGGTAATGACATTAAAGAACCACTGTGCTTATCATCCCTCAGAGTGTAGGGGTTAGTAGAGAGAACAAATGGCACTATAAAAAATAGATTAAAGAAATGTATGGCAGAGGACTAAGAGACCATGGCCTGAGTGTTTAGATTTGGTTAAATTATATATGAGAATAACACCCACACCCAAAGGTTTGACACCCTTTGAAATTATTTATGGCTTACAGTTTAAGATGCCTGATTTTCCATCCCCAGTTCAAGAAGCAGAAGAAGAGCACACTCTCAGTGACTATTTAAAATGAGTGAGACAAGTAAACACTGTTAAGATTTAGGTATCTGTTTTTTGAAAAGTTAATGTATGGAAAAGTACTATAGCATAAATATTTCTGTCAATGATTTATCCTTTATTCTTTATAGCCATGAATGGTCCCTTAGCGTGGCCTATGATTTAAAGACATGTTCTGCTTTCTCACTTCAGCATGTGTCTCATGATCTGTATATCGAGGTCAAAAGTTCTTCAGGATCTAGGTTTATATTTCCTTATATGGATGTTACTAACCACAATAAAAAGGCTGCGAGGAGAGGAAGGCGAGAGAGAGGCTGATGATCTTTGGATCAGTGAGACTGCTCCTTCCCTCATGAGTATTATACACCAGTCTTGGTCTGATTGTTTGTCTTTATTGATAGTAGCATTTGAGTAAACCTATCATCTTGGTCCTTCGAAGCCGGATTCCAACATACCCGCCAAGATCAACGGGTGGGGAGACACGCCGAAGCCCATCGACGGCCGGATTCCATAGGAATTCGCCGAAAGTCCCAGGAGGAAAATTCCACCGCCAGGTCGGGCCTTAGGGTTTCCGGCTGGTGGTCCTCAGATTGACGGAATTGAAGCTTGGGACAAGAATCAGACGCGAGTGCACTCGGGTGAGCAAATCTTGAAGAATTTGCTAGAAAGTAAATCTTGTAGAATTTACTAAGAGTTGTTTTAGACCTTGAAAGAGTCTAAGTAGGTAAATCTTGAAGAATTTGCCTGAAAGTAAATCTTGTAGAATTTACTAAAAGTTGTTTTAGACCTTGAAGAGTCTAAATGGGTAAATCTAGTAGAATTTACCAGTGAATGTTGTGTGAATGGTATGTGTGTGTGTGTGAATGTCATGTTCAGGGCACTGAATCAGCAGCACAGAGGAAACCTAACGGTGACAAATAATCTGTGGTCTGGACTGAAGTAGGTGTACTGGACCCTCTGAAAATTTTAATTTTTATTTTTTGTATTACATAGATATTATCATTAATCATTAAGTATAGTTGATTTAGAAGTATAATTACTAAATACATAGCTATGGGAAATTGTTGTGGCCGTTGTGTAGAACAGTTCCTGAAATTGATAGGAGATGTGAAATATATGGCAAAAATTAGGAGAAGATAATGTAAAGTATGTTAACAAGTGGAAGAAGAAGAAATATCAGTGGACAGGGAAGCTGAATGTAGAAGAATGTAAAAAATCTAATGCAGAGATTAGAAATAAAGGCAGCAGTTAAAAGGGGAAGAAAAAAAAAAGAAGCTTGAGAAGAATCCTAGGCTAAAGTCCTGTAAGAAGTAAGGCATTGGTTCTGGCGAGGGTTGCCTTCATCAGAAAAACAAACTGATGAGACAGAGTGCAAACTCGTTAGGTTATTTGTTGTGTAGAGAAAGTGTATCAACAAATGTTAAGTTGCGTATTTGTATTGATCTGTGTTTATTGTTAAGTAAGTATAAGGAACTCCGTCCTGAGTAAATTACAGTAAATTGCGGTGGGGTGAAAATCCCTGTCAATACTGCTTTTCTCCTGTGTTAATGAAAGCTGCAGGAAAGAGTGAGTAAAACTGACGGGTTGCCTGTGACAGAGTGTAATGTGATTGGAAAAAAGGTTGGAGGGTTAATCTGCTAAGTGGTTGATTAAGAAGGCTATCGCGACAAACTGGCGCCACCATTATAACGTGAAGTATTATTTGCTTTTATTATAGTAATGGTTTGTGTGATATGCCTGAAGGTGAGCTCTGTGGTGGTATGCGGCGAGTTACTTCAGTAAACTTCTCCAAATTGAACTCCAAGTTAAATGAGTCAATTGTTTTTATGTGGAAAAGTGCCAAAGAAGATTCCAGATCTCAATAAGAAGTGTGTGAGAGAGGTTGCCTGCTGCTGAGTGTTTGCGTGTTGAAAAGAAGAGTGTGAGAAAGTAAGGGTGGTAGGTGTTTGCGCAAACAACAAAAAGAGAGTCTGAGAGAAACAGATGTGCTGCTGTGTGTGTGTGTGTGTGAGGGTTGATAAGAAGAGAAGAGACAAATTTGCTCTATAGCTTTAAGGAGAAGTGGTTTTGTGATTATTGGATAATCCTCGTAATGAGAAGTGGTTAGTAATATATGCTGATGAAATATTTTTAAAAAAGTATAAGCAGTATAAATAAAAGTAAAAAGAGACAGTGAATTGAGAATAAAGTATAATAAGATGAGAAACTGTCAGAAAAATGGAAAAGTGAGATTGGGGAGTTCTATCCCTCCCCCTTTAGAAACTAAAAACAGAAGAGAGGATATAGAGAGTTTCGTCCCCCTCCCTATAAAACCCAGGTTACGAAACAGATTGACTAGATGAACCCATAATAGACTTGTGCAGCAGCCATACAGACTATGGGGATTTTTGAAGAACAACCAGAAATAGAACTACAAGTGAATGGCTTGAATGGTGCAGGATTTGAGAGCAGTGAATGAGGCAGCACGATCTTGTAACCCCTGGTCCCAGATCCACATACTGCCATTGAACCGAAGTTAAAACCAACATGTAAAGTGTTCACTGTAGCAGACATTAGCAAATGCATTTTTCTCCATTGCCATACATCCAGATTCATTAGTTTTATTTTGCCTTTACCTTCAGGGAAAGTCATATACGCAAGCAATAGGTTACCCCAAGGTTATTGTGAGAGTCCAACGATTTATTCACAAGCAATTAGTAATTGTTTAGCAGCATTTAATCCCTCCGATGGAAAGTCAAAACTTATATATGTAGATGACATTTTAGTGGCCTCTGACACTGAAGAACAACAACAATGCAGAATTGATTCTATAGCTTTGCTGCAAGTATCTAGCAAAAACAGGAAATAAAGTCTAAGAAACAGAAACTGCAGTGGTAAAAAAGAGAAGTTCAATACTTAGAGCACAGAGGACTCTACATCCTAAGGGAAATTCTATACAAGCACAAAAAGCAGGCTATTTTAGCCGCAATCTAAAACCTGTAACAAAAAAGACACATGATGTCATTTTTAGGATTATGTAATTATTGCAGGGTTTGGATCCCTAGCTATGCTCAAAAGACACAGCCACTATTAGATTTCATTTATGGAAAATGCCATGACATTGTCAGATCACATAGAATGGAAATGAGATATGCAAAATGCAGTCAGCGACTCAACCAAGGAACAAGAATAAAGGAAAACGCAAGGTGCTGTAAAGAACAATGATGATTTGATGTGTGTAGATGATAAGCCTATTTTACCCAAAGCTTTATATTCAAAGTAGTAGTAATATTGGAGCTCATAGCCTATGCCATGCGTCTCAACAGGAGGGATGGTAAATAGTGTGAGAAATACTCTTAAAGCCTCATGGTTTCAATTCTTACCAAAAAATTTTGTAAAGCATGTAGAGTGTGTATAAGACATAATGCACAGGGAAACCTGAGACCAGAGAGGATGCGTTTCTCCAGAACCACAACACCCATTTCAACATCTCTTTGTATGGACTTTATAGAATTAAGTCAGAGGCGGGACCCTATCGTTATTGTCTGGTGATAGTAGATGTTTTCTTAAGATGTGGGTAGAAATTGTGCCTTCAGCAAAAGCAGATGCAATAACGGTAGCAAAAAGCTTCTATGTAAAAACATAGTTCCAAACCATGGTAAAATCGAAAGCGTTACAGTGACAATGGTCCCCATTTTGTAAAATGAAGGTGCTAAGAAGATGGCTGATAACCTAGTCATGACATTGAAATGATCACTAAAAGCTTATCACCCTCAGAGTGCGGTGGGCTGGTAGGAAAGAACTAATGGCACAAATTGGGTATATTAGATTGAAGAAATTCATGGAAGAAAACAAAAGAGACCATGGCCTGAATAAGGTTTGTTAGGACCTGGTAAAGTTATAATATGAGAATAACACTCTCATCTAAAGGCCTGACAATCTTTGAGACTCATATATATGGCCTTGGCAGTTTCAAATTAAATACCTGATTTTCCATCAATAGTTCAAGAAGCAGACGGGTTGAGCACACCTCTAGTGATTATTATCTGAAAAGGCTTTTAAATGAAAGGAAGTGAAACAAGCAAACATAATTGCCCAAATCCTCCTTCTTCTTCGTTTCATGACACAGCTTCAGTAAAGTTCCAGGGCGATTACGTCTTCACTGGTCATAAGCCGGAAGCACCTGGTCCAGCCCAGGCGGAGGGGACCCTACCGGCGCTGATGAACCTGTTCCCGCAACCGCAGAAAAGATTGCAGAAATCCACCTTCGTGGGATTCTAATAAAAGCGGCATACTCAAACTCCAACCTTCTAAGTGATTCATCGAGTAGTGGGGAAGGCTGACCAAAGGGGTTCAGCCTTTAGTGTATTAACTGTTCGCCCTAACGCCAGTGAAGAAAACCAACGCATCCCCTACTCTATACAGGAATCAGAAAAGAGGAGGGTGAGAAACGATGTGGACAACCAGATTCTAATTGGGGTGCAACGGGGAACCCTGTCACTTTGGTTAATGATCATCACACTCAAGGGCAAACGTAAACTGCAAAAGAAGAATGGAGTAACAGAAGAAAGAGAAGAGAGATCCTACACCGTAATAAAACTATCGATCTGGAATATCGCTTTTAAAGTTATAAAGCGGCGGCGAACACCGCGATGTTTAACTTGTGCGTACAGAGGCGCAAAGCCTAACAGGAAAACTGGCACCAACTGCTACGGTTCGGCGATGCCAGTTCCAGTACCAACCCGTGATGTGATACCGGATTCCAGCTGAAAACCCATCTGATTTGTTTCCAGAGAGTGCCCAGCCTATTCTCCGAAGCGCTGAATGCAACGCTGAACCACCTGTTGCCGGCACCTGTGGACACGTCAGTAATAACTTTTCAGAACTTTCTAGCTCTGGAACTGAACACCAACAGAAAATTGTACGGACCTGTCCATGTGTCTCCCAGAACCAATTTTACCTGTTATGAGAGCTGGACACCGTTATTTAGTAAAACCACTGAAGTAGGAAAAGTATCAGATCATAATTGTGGTGTTATATATTGACCTTGTACCAAGAATGCAACAGGACATTTTAATGAATCTGAAGCCAAAGGAAAAGCAAAGTTTGCAGCTTATGTCACCGTACCAGATGCCATGGGAACGACTCCATGAGACAATTTCGTCTGGTTATGTGGATTGAACGATAGACCAACTTGCCCACAGGATGGCAATGACGATGTGCTCCAATGATACCTGCTGACCACTCCTACATCATCACAGCCAAGAACTACCATCGCAGGAAAAGACAAGAAAACTTCAAGCAGCATGACTCCATCTGGGGCTCAGATGTCCC
>JAGGEC010000092.1:0-43427 GCA_019155185.1 Beaufortia kweichowensis | reverse complement strand
TTAATAGTTGTGAAAATGTTCATGTAGCAGTAAAATGTAAAATCCAGCTGCTGTGATGTGAACATGGTCTCTTGAGACAGGATCTGATTCTATTCTGAGATCATTTAGTCTCTTTTATCCCGCTTCAATGCAATGTGATATTAACCCCAAACCTCTGGTATCACTGTTCTGATTGGTTAAATCATCCGGAACTGGAAATGAACCAGTTTCACACTTCTTTCTTTACTTTAAAACCAAAAGAAATGACGCAGCACTTGCAGCCCCAATAGACATAAGAAGTATGTGGAAAAGTGAATGTTAAACTAGACATAAAATAATTAGGTAATTATATTCATAAAGGAAACAAAATGAATTGTGTCTCTTCTGATCAGTGTTGTGTGTGATTGTGTTGATCAGCTGCAGTATGCCTTTCATGTGTATCAGTGCAGTCACTGTGAAGTCTCACTGATGGAGGTTTTGTGCTACTTTTTTATCACTGTGTGGAACACACAGCTGCTAGGGACAGTGTTCACTCTGACAGTAATAATCTCCCATCTTCAGTCTGGACGCCACTGATGCTCAAAGAAAATCTGTGTTTGATCCACTGCCACTAAATCTAGATGGAGTTCCTGAATAAAGTAAGTTCTAATGCCATAAATCAGGAGTTTAGGAGCTTCTCCAGGTTTCTGATGACACCAGGAAACAGGAGTCACTACAGCCAAAGATTCACATTTACTGACTAGTTTTACAGCTGATTTCAAACGTTTCTCCTCTTGATAGATTTTATTTTGTGGAGCTTTGAATCACTGTCACTTGTCCACAACTCTCTTAAAATGAGAAAAGTAGTTTTTAGTGCATCAAAGAGAAAAAGGAGGATCTAATTTAATCCACAGAAATGTGTAATACAACAACGATATGAAATGAAAAACTATTACAACATATTTCACCTTGGAATGAACAAAAGTCAGTGTCCAGATAAAGAAGATGATGAAAGTCATTGTTGTTCTTTGGTGTGTGTGGATATTTAGCGATTGTAAGCAGTTGTGTTGTGTTGTCAGTGATGAAGTGTTAAACTTACAGCACTATAAACGCCTTCAGATCACTCTCAGCTACGTGTGATCACAATGCAAACTCTCTCTCTCCATTTCTACATCATTTACACAGTTAAACACTGTGTGGCATTGTGTAGGTTACATGTTGAGAATGTGTATCTTTAATACAGATGCACTGGTTTATTCAATATCATGTAAACTCAAACAGATAATATGTATCACACACGTGATATCATTACGATTATGTTTTATCTTTCACTGTCATCCCATCACCATTATGACTGCAGTGCTCAATCTAATTAATTCCATGCGGAGGAATGAGAGTCATAAAGATGATTTTAAACACACAGTGATTAACATCAGTGATATATGTAGATTTCTACATCAGCACTCAGGAAGTGCACTATAGATCATGAAATCAAAACGTAACCGTGTGTGATGCATGAATGTGTAAAGATGTGTTTGTGGATGTGTTTATAGTGCAGTTACTGAAGCTGCCAGAGGTTTTGTACAGTCGCTTCCATTAGTTTGTATCACTGTGGTACACATTCGCATAAAGCGGCATTCAGATTGATGTTGGCAGTAAGTAAATAATCCTATAATCATTTAAAAACAACAGATTGCTGCTTTAAAAAAATAGGCCATTTTGCTATGAAACAAAAGATGATAAAACATTTTAGCATATGTATGTGGTTTTAATAAATTAATTTGTGTGTTAGTGTGATTTTAACTTCTAAAACAAAATCCATTTGTATTTTGTAGTTCGTATTTTGTGAGTGATAATTTTAATGTTAATTTTAATGATGTAGCTGTATGGATTAGGTGACTTAAAATGTATTTTACGTTGGATTAACCTGATAACTGTCACGGCAGAAATTAAGCATACATGAAAACTAACATCTAAACTTTTCTTTTTATTTTTCAATATTCTATATTTTTTCAAACATTTTTTAAGCTTTTAAAAAATAATATTTTGTTTTTTTACTTTTTTGTTTAGGTTTATTGTTTTTGAAAAATTTGTCAAATATTTTATCTCGAGTCTTATACCTTTCCATTATTTTTCAGTTTTTATTAACAATAATGTATTTCATAATGTATTTACAATTTATTATAACCAAACATTTTATTAGTTAGTGTGCCATACAATTTCAATTGTAGTCCGAAAAGCAATGGGCATCAAATATAATTGAATGTGTTTTAAAACTAATTTGTAGTTATTTATATATTTTGATATATTTTAGGTTATACATTTGAAAACTAATTTGCTTATTATAATTATTATTTTAAAAGCTCTTAAGGCTTTGTCACTGTAGTTGATGTCATTGGTATTTTCCATTTTTATCACTAATTTATTATTTAATCAAAATGGCAATGTGTCACAAAAGTATTATGTATTCAACATGGATCATTAAAAAAAAACCAATTAGATTAGTTTGGTGATTAAAAATGTTTGTTAAAGATTTAGAATGTGAACATTCATATTAACAAGAAAAAAAGTGATACTAGCTGTTTAATAAAATAAAAATTAATTTAAATAAAAATGTTCAAAAACACCTAAGGTTTTATTATTTATTATCAGAATTTTTAATGCTTCACATGGGGAGAGTGAAGATCTTCATTTCTCTGAGCTATTGTCTGTTTTGTGTGATTGCTCAGGGTAACACTTGTCCTAAAGTGAGCGTCCTGCCGCCCTCCAGTGAAGAGATTTCCACAAAGCAGCCAGCTTACACTGATGTGTGTGGCTTAACAAGGGCTTCCCACCTGACTGGACACTGAGCTGGAAGGTGGACGGGATCAGCAGCGGGTCTCAGGACAGCAGTGTCAGCTCCTGAGAAGAACGGTCTGTACAGGCTGGGAGGCGCTAGCCTGACTCCTCTGAGCAGAAGTGAGCTCAGTGACTCCCAGTGACCTGTGAGGTCACTATCACAGCACTCAGAGCGACCGCAAGTTTCACTGGACAACCGATCAGAGATCAGTGTTCACAGTAGATCCACTCCTCTCCCTCTCACTTCTGTTCTGCACGTCTCACTTCGTGGTTCCGCACATGAAGAATAACTGTGTGTTTCTATTCATTCTTCTTCACTTTCTCTGTTTTCTCTCTCTCTCATCTGACATCTGCTCTGATTTTCTTAAAACAACATCACACCAGTGCATGTCTAGTTTATTCATTCACTGTCAACTGTGTTTCATTAAAATTTAAGAAATAAAACAATATTTCATCTTTATGTCTTTGCCTCCATTTTGTTTTATTTGAAACGCTTAAGCATCAGCTCACATTGTTAAATAAACATCAGTGACCGGGCATGAAAAAACCTGCAGATGGAGTCAAGATTATCTAATCCCCAAAATTATTAAGAGATTTTAAACTATAAACTGAGTCTGATCTCAGCACTGATACTGATCTATAAATATTTTCATTTAAAAAATTAATTTTATACTAAAGTTGTCATATTCAAAAAAAGAACACACACCAACCCGCATAAAAATTACTAGGACTTTTGATAGTGATCCCATGTGATTAAATTAACAATTTAATATATAATTATATATAAAAGTTTTCTTTTAAATGTAATATTGAAGCAAAATATGAAACTCTAATATAGCACTAATATAAAGAGACTAATAAAGTGTCTCCCCATCAGCTGCAGTATGAGTCATGTGTATCAGTGCAGTCACTTTGAAGTCTCACTGATGGAGGTTTTTGTAATGACTTTTATCACTGTGTGAACACTCGAAAGTGCTAAATTCGGATAGTGAAACCTCTGACAGTAATAATTCCTGCATCTTCAGTCTGATCGCCACTCGATGCCTCAGAGTGAAATCTGTGTTTGATCCACTGCCACTAAATCTAGATGAAATCTCTGTCTGAAGGCTGCTCCACTCTATATATGAGGAGTTTAGAGCTTCCTCCAGGTTCTCCTGTAAGTACCAGTGTAAATAATCACCATTATAAACTGCACTACTGACTTTACAGTTTATTTGAACATGTTGCTTTTGTTCAACTGTTTTCTCTTGATGGACTCTGAGTAACAGTGTACTTGTCCTCTACACTCTGGAAATAAACAACAGGAATAAAATATAAAACAACACTCAAAACAAATTAATATTTCACTCCAAAGTTATAAAACAAACATTATATAATCGTTGCCACACACAAACCTTGAGCAAACACTGTCAGTGTCCAGATAAAGATGATGATGAAAGTCATTATTGTTCTTTTGGTGCGTGTGATGATGTAGATTATATTGTGTTGTGTTGTCAGTCGCGAAGTGTTAAACTAACAGCACTATAAACACACTCTCAGATCAATGGAAGCTATGTGATCGCTACGCAAAGAAGTGGGCAGGATTTACTAAAGCCCATAAAAAATGGCCTAAACACACCTTAATGAACACACACTTTGAGTTGATGAACGTATCTAAATAATCTCCTGCAAATAAAATCAGTGAGAAAAATAGGTGATATTAGACAAAAAGTTAAAATAGATAGATTTTATTGTACAGTTTTCATATTGGTGAAATTAGGGAAAAGTTTAAATATTCTACCACCCAAAATGTGTCTCTCCCCTTGATGAAGATCTGCTTTCTCCTAAATATAAGTCTGTATCTGAATGTCAGACGATTCATTCATGAATCTAGTGCTGCAGACTCAATACCGAAAAAGGTCTAGTGTCAAAAACATGTTTAATAAAACATTTAACTAAAATCTTATTAGCATGTTACATTTGTGTCTAACAGCTTAATTTATCAATGAGACTTACAGCCAACTGAGGAAATGTATCATGATGTTTAATAGTTTTAATAGCCAGAAAATGTCCACGCAGTTACAGTAAATGCAAAATCCAGCTGTTGTGATGTGAACATGGTCTCTGGAGACAGATCTGATCTATTCTGAGATCATTAGTCTCTTTATCCTGTCAATGCAAAATGTGGTTTTCACCCCAAACCCCCAGTATCACCATTGCTTGATTGGTTAACCATCTGAACTGAACAGACCAGCCCCCTGTCATGGAACCCCAACGCTGCGTCAAAGGTTTGACGCTATGGGGAACGCCTCGGTGCGACTGCGTCTGAAGCACGTGTGTGCAAATTGCTGAATGAAGTTAGGACTGAACGTCACAGGCGGGTGACGCCAGGGACCAGGAAGCTATAAAAGGAATTTTAGACGCATCACACATTCAGCTTTTTGTGCCTTCAGCTGCGCTGTCTGTGTGTGGATTGCTGTTAGTTAGCGGCGCCTCAAAAACGCCAATAATAGAGAGTGGTGTGGCTGTGCACATAAAAAGTGAATATGTCCTTAGAAAGTGTGTTTCTCCCTGTGCTCGCTGCATCACGAGCGGGATTCAAGCACGATTTCGTGTTGTTTGTTTAGGGCGGATCATGCCCGGTCGGCGCTCGAAAACGCCGACTGTGTGCATTGTGAAGCCTTCCCCATGCGCACTTCAGATCTAGACTGGCATGTGTAGATAAACATGCCCCAGTCGAGCGGTTCTCGTGGCGGTGCCAGTTCTGCCGAGGCAGAGCGGCGTCTGCCGTCATGGGGATCGCATATGGATTTAGCGGACGCGCTGGAGGCGGGCCCCGCCCTTTCTCCCTCTCTCCGCTTCATCCTCTCGCGCTCGGCCAGCAAGCCTCCGCGCTGCGGTTCCTGCTCCGGGGCGGAGTCCACGCTTTCTGCTATCTTCCTCCGAGGAGGGAGATATGGTGGGCAATGGAAACAGGGGAGAGCAAAGAAATTTCACACCCCCATGTATGAGGAATTAGTTGAGGTTGTGACGCTGGGCAGTCGCTAAGCAGTTTAAAAATCGACTCGGCTCCGTGGAGTGCAGAGCCACCAGCCCAGTAAACTGGATGAGCCTTCCTAAAGCCCAAATCATCACCGCACTTCGCTGGCTTACCATTTTTCCCAGACCTGCATAACGAAAGTTATCAGGCTCATGGACGCCGCCCTATTCTTCTCGCAGATTTATAACCCCTGTGATGTCGGTTTATTCTAACATCGCGGGGTAAAAGAGCATGACTATGATGGCGATGCAGCTGGTGGAACAGACGCCACCGGGCTATCTGTCCCTCCCTCGCATCGCCCTTAAAGCTTCGGTGACACCCATCAAGGCCATGCAGAGCAACATCAGCCTTGGTGGGCTAGCTATGCCGCAGCAGGGGCAGACCCAGCCGCGGGACTGGATGAGGGCCCGAGGGCCTGTTCGGCGATGCCGTGAAATGCCGCTGCTCGACAGGTTCCGGGACACCAAGAACCAGGCTGCGGCCTTTTCTCAGTTCCTCCTCGCCATCATCGGGTCACTGAGGCTGCTGGGCTGAGCAGCCCAGCCCCCACCTCCTCACTAGGGCACAGGCAGAAGGAGAGGTGTTAGTCCCGAGCCCCACCACAACGCCAGTGGGGCTCTGGGAGGCACTTCAGCCCCCCGCCTTCCCAGCCTAAGACGGACCTGAGGGTCGGCCATCCAGGCTAAGAAGGCTGTGACCAAGAAGCTGGGCATTCCTGACTGCTGCGGAGTCAGGTTGCCCCCAAAGCCCCCTTTGGGTCGGATCGGATAACGCTTCACTCACTATAATGCTTCCAGTCCCTTCCCCTGCACCCTTGTTATGGATGCTCTGGATTGTTCTCGCCACTTGCTTCGGGACACAGTGGCATCCGGTACCATACAAGGCTTATGGCTTCTTCTCGAAAAGCACCCCAGCAAGTATAGCTTTGGGTCCTGAGTTAATACTAATATAGACCAGATGCTAGCCTGAGGGGCTAGCTCCTCTAGCTGATTACTCTGGCAGCGCGGGTAAACTTCTGCCAAACGCAAAAGTTTACAAACCAACACCAGTCCTGAGGGGCTGGTTCCTATAGTTTTACATGGCGGCGCAAAACCTCCGCCAGACACTCTAAATATAATGCATCAGACACCAGCCCCGGAAGTTCCTCTCAGGAATTATATGGCAACGGAAACTTCTGCCAAACGCTTCATGCTAGGGTTCTACGCACGTAGAATTCGGTATAATGATTCAGTTCGGCACAGCCCGCCTAGCTCCAAGGGTGGTGTCCACCACGGTGGGGTCCCCACCAACCGCTGGTCATGGAACACAAAGTTCACACTCTCCTGGCAAGGGGTCAGAGAGGTAGTTCCTCCTCCAGAGAGAGAAGCGGGCTTCTACAGCCGCTACTTCATAGTTCCCAAGAAGGATGGAGGCTTGCGCTCATTCTAGATCTGGCGCACTTCTGAATCTTCAGTAAAGAAGCTGAAGTTCAAGATGCTTACACTCAGACAGGGTTGTGTCTCAAACTGCGCTTCATGGACTGGTTTGTCACAATAGACATGAAAGACGATACTTCCATGTCTCTCATCCCACCGGCACAGGAAGTTCCTGAGGTTCGCCAAGCGAAGGCTGCACTAACATCGGGTTCTCCCTTCGGTTCTAGCCCTGTCACCTCGCACCTTTACCAAATGTAGATGCTGCCCTGTCGCCGCGCCGCTTTACGGGCATTCAATTTTGAACTACATAGACGCATTGGCTTTATTCCTGGCAGAGTCAGAAGCCTTTAGCGTCCGGACATTGAGATGTTGTTCTCGCCACATGAAGGAGTTGGGGTTACGGGCTGAACGCCAAGAAGAGTTCACTTTCTCCAGTTCAGAGAATAACTTTCCTAGGCGAAATGGGACTCGAGGGTCCTCACCTTACCGCGCGCAGATTCAAACCATTCAGGCAGCCGCCAAGGCCTCAAATTGCATCAACGGCACAGTCCCGCACTGGCAGCACATACTCGGGTCTCATGGCAGCGCAGCCAGCGCCATACCTCTGGGCCTGCTACACATGAGACCTTCCAATGGTGGCTCAAATCCAAAGGGTTTTCCCCAGGGGAACTCCTTCCCCGGGCATCATTCAGGTCACCCACAGGTGTCTGAGGGTACTAGCGTGTGGGGCAAACCTGGGTTTTCCCAGGGTCCGACATTGGGGTCATTATGTCGCCAGTGCAATGCTTATGACAGATGCATCCCCTGCCAGGCTGGGGCACGGTAATGGTGCTCCAGAGGTCTATGGAGGCCGCCAGCTCGAAAGTGGTACATAAATTGCCTAGAGTTGATGGCGGTATGGCTTGCATTGAGGCAGTTCCTTCCTCACCAGCAACAACCACGTCTGGTCCTGACGGACAACACATCGGCGCGTAAGCTGCGTATATCAACCATCAAGGTGGTCCGCGGTCGCTGCTCTCTTTACAAATTGGCACATCAGATCCTGTTGTGGTCCTGAAGGGAAGCTGCCTCACTCAGAGCAGCCGCATATCCCGGACGGTTGAATGTGGGAGCCGGACGCTCTGTCGGTGGCAGGGCCGAGGCCAGGGAATGGAGACTTCACCCCAGGTGGTGAATCTGATCTGGTATGTTTTTCTCCCCAGCAGAAGTGGACCTGTTTGCCGCCTCTCGAGACTCACGACTGTTCCTCTATGGTTCTCCCTAACACCTCCAGCCACCACTGGGGTTGACGCCTCGTACATCCGCGGGCTTCAGGCTACGCCAGGTCGCTTCCCCGACGCTTCTGCTCCCCGGGGAGTCCTGGAAAGGTGCTTCAGGACGGGTTCGCTTCCTACTGGTCGCGACCATATGGCCGCCCGGGAGTGTGGTTCTCGACCTGATTTCGGCTTTCCTAGACGGCACCCCGTGAGGCTGCCTGTCAGGGAGACTTTGTCTCAGTCGCAGGGCACCATTCGCCACCTCGCACCAGAGTTATGTAAACTGTGGGTCTGGCCCCTGAGGGGGGCCAGGTTCACCAGCACGGGTCTTTCGGACCGCAGGTCGAGACACACCATTTTATAATCCAGGCTCCTCCACGAGGGAAGCTATATACTTTAAAGTGGGAAGTCTTCTTCCTGGTGTTCAGGCCAGCCAAGACCCAGTTAACTGCCCGGATCAGCATGGTGCTGGAGTTCTGCAGGACCGGGCTTCTTGTGGGCTGATGCCCTCGCTATCATCACGTCTGCGCGCAGCTTATCTCTGCCTTTCATAGCCTTGTTACCGCCAGTCTGTGGTTCGAGACCCGCTGGTCATACGCCCTCCGCGGGTACTAGGGAGACTAAGGCTCAGGTTATGCGCCAGTGATCCCCACTTGGGATCTGGCGGTGGTACTTCAAGGGTTAGCGGTTGCCCCGCTCAACTCCCATTGAGGCCGTGGTCGGCCAAATTCCTGACCCTCAAGACAATTTTTCTTGTTGGCAGTATCCTCTCTGGAAGAGAGTTGGCGATCTCCAAGCTCTCTCAGTTCTCTCCGCCATGCCTGGCATTCGCAGACCGGCATGGTTAAGGCTTTTCTCTACCCGAGGGGTAGGATACTGCGGCCTAAAAGTTCCCACCAATGTGCCGAGGGCACATTACGCTATTAGCCTTCTGTCCTCCTCCCTTCAAGGATTCGACCAGGAAAAGCTATTTACTGTGTCCAGTGCAGCACTGGACGCTTATTGCCCACAGAACTGCTCCCTTTAAGAAAGTCTGAGCAGCTGTTTGTGTGTTTTGGTTCTCCGGCCACTGGCTGCCGCCACCAAACCAACTCTTAGCAGGTGGATAGTCGAGGCTATTTCACTTGCTTATGAAGCTTCTGGACAGCAGTCTCCACTTTCTGTCAAAGCTCACTCAACCAGGGGTATGGCGGCCTCTAAGGCCTTACGCGTCAGGGGCCACACTCGAGGATGTTTGTACGCGGCCGGGCTGGTCCTCGCCACATTCGCAGGCGCTTTGGATGATCTGGACCTGGCTTCCACGCCAGGCTCCCAATGCATTGGGCGCGACTCCTGAGGGGTCCGTCCTTTCTGAATGACAGCCGGGTGTCTTGCTGTTTATTCTCTCTCTGTGCCAGGGGCCCCATGCACTTCGGCCTTGAGGGGTCGAGCGTGAATTGAGATAACGCCAGCAGAGTCTCGCTGTATTATTTTCTTCTGGTCCTGGCTTGAGAGCCAGCTACCAGTCTCTGGGCTTTACTCATGTGCACCTCTGGGGCCAGTCTCGAGGGGTCCTGGGACTCATATCGCATTGGGTGAGCCCATGCTGATGCCTGTCTCAATACCGCCAGTGAATTTCACCGAAAGTATTCCCCTGCATGCTCTTTCTGTGTCTGGACCGTAGGTCCTGTACATTTCTTCTTCGCCGAGGGGCTTATTGGGGTTGCTTAACGGCCAGGAGATCTCGGCCAGCTTACTCCCCTCTCTACAGGTCCTGGCCTGAGGGCCAGGGTCTGGGTTTTCACCGGGGTCAGTTCCTATAGTCGTGCTTTCATGGATACACACTTCCAGGGACTTTGCTCTCGCACGCGGGCGGCGCTTGGGATCTCGCTCCCATAGCGCCAAACGCTGACGAAAGCTGCCTCGCTCCTTTGATAGGGAACGCCTCCAGGTTACGACTGTAACCTTTGTTCCCTAAGAGGGAACGAGACGCTTGTGTCTCCTGCCATACTCCCTGCATCCCTGGGCCAGCAGCTTCGCACTATACGCTGAATGTGTGTGCGCCCCAAGGTCCTTTTTATAGTTTCCTGGTCCTGACGCCACCTGCCTGTGACGTACTCAGTCTAGCCATTCGCAATTTTACAAATATTAAGTGCTTCAGACGCAGTCACAATAGCATGCTCCTATAGCGCCAAACGCTGACGAGCGCCTCGCTCCTCTTAGGGGAACAAAGGTTACAGTCGTGAACCTGAGACGCTTTCACTTCTGCTGAAAGCAGTTATTAAGTTATTGAATGCCATTTTATAATACTCAAATCTTTGAATTTAACTAATAGATTTTGTTGGCCAATTTGTTACAAACTATAAAGATTTTCTCTTTAATGTAAAACAATTAAATGATCCAGCACTCACTGCAGTCCCAATAGACATAAAACAGTATGAATGTTAATCTAAACATAATAATATCTTGTAATTATCTTCATAAAACATATGGACCTTTTAACATATATTTCTGTTCATTGTGTTATTTGTGTGTGTCTTTTTCTGATCAGTGTTGTGTGTGATTGTGTTGATCAGCTGCACTATGTGTCATGTGTATCAGTGCAGTCACTGTGAAGTCTCACTGATGGAGGTTTTGTACGACTCTTTATCACTGTGTGAACACTCGAAAGTGCTACCGGCCAGTGAAAACTCTGGACAGTAATAATCTCCTGCATCTTCAGTCTGACGTCACTGATGCTCAGAGGAAATCTGTGTCTGATCCACTGCCACTAAATCTTAGATGAAATTCCAGTGTAGTGTCTTGTTGCAGCATATATGAGGAGATTAGGAGCTTCTCCAGGTTTCTGTAAGTACCAGTTTAAATCATCACCACCATGCACTCTACTGCTGACTTTACAGTTTATTTGAACATGTTCTTTTGGTTGAACTGCTTTTCTTGATGGACTCTGAGTAACAGTGTACTGTCCTCTACACTCTGAAATAAACAACAAAAATTATCTAAAACACTGAAGAAATCAAATATTTCACACTTAAAATTAAAAATCTTAAAACAAATGTACACAAACCTTGAGCAAATACTGTCAGTGTCCAGATGAAGATGATGATGAAAGTCATTGTTGTTTGTTTAGTTTTGTGTGATGATGAAGATTGTATTGTGTTGTGTTGTCAGTCATAAAGTGTTAAACTCACAACACTATAAACACTCTCAGATCACTGAAGCATGTGATCACAATGCAAAGAAGTGGGCAGGATTTACAAAAACTCGTGTATGAACAGACTGAAAACTTAAAAAAATCTCCTGCATATAAAGTCAGTAAGACAAACAGATTACGAACATAAATTAACCCTTTGCATACAAGATTAAATACGTAGTGTTTTTATTATTGTTTTTTTTCTCAATATCTGCTAGATAAAGAGTAGCAATTTTTTTCGGGAATGGGTTTGTGCCAAATAATAACCAAAAGGGTGCAACTGCTGTAACTAAAACTCCACAATATAACTAAAGACCTCCACAAAACACAAAGAAACAAAAGACAATATACTTATTGTATACTTATTATAAAATAACGTCCTCACCAAACAACAACACAGCAAAGAGTTTACAATAACAAAATAATGTCACCCAAATCCCTACAACTACTGATATTTACAATACATTAAAGGTGTTTCTAATATGTAAAATTGGGGGGGGATATATAGTGATTGTAAGGCTGACAGAAAAAAAGATAATAAAATAGGACACAATCTAAACAACTCAAAAGTCTCTCTGTTAACACCCAACCATACAGATCAACACAAGGCAAGAACAACAATCTCTCTTCCTCAGGACTGTTCCCACGTCCGCAGATCTCAAAGGATGCCAGGCTTAAAGGACAACCAACCAAAATATGTCCTTAAACGTATCATAGAGAATCCAGCTGTTGTGATGTGAACATGGTCTCTGGAGACAGATCTGATCTATTCTGAGATCAGAGTCTCTTTATCCTGTCAATGCAAATGTGATTTTCAACCCAAACTCCCAGTATCACTGTTTGATTGGTTAAATCATCTGAACTGGAACAGACCAGTTTCACTTCTGCTGAAAGCAGTTATGAAGTTATTAAATGCCATTTTTATAATACTCATAAATCTTTTTTAATTAAATTATTGGATTTGTTTGCTAATTTGTATAAAAGTGTAAAGTTTTTTCTCTTTACTGTAAAACAATTTGATGATTCAGCACTCACTGCAGTCCCAATAGACATAAACAGTATGAATGTTAATCTAGACATAATAATATCTTGTAATTATCTTCATAAACACATATGGACCTTAACATAATTTATGTTTGTTGTGTTATTTGTGTGTGTCTTTTCTAATCAGTGTTGTGTGTGATTGTGTTGATCAGCTGCAGTATGTGTCATGTGTATCAGTGCAGTCACTGTGAAGTCTCACTGATGGAGGTTTTTGTACGACTCTTTATCACTGTGTGAACACACAGCTGCTAGGACAGTGTTCACTCTGACAGTAATAATCTCCTGCATCTTCAGTCTGGACGCCACTGATGCTCAAAGTGAAATCTGTACCATAGTTTGATCCACTGCCACTAAATCTAGATGGAGTTCCTGAATAGCGAAGTTGTTATGTCATAAATCAGGAGTTTAGAGCTTCTCCAGGTATCTGATGATACCAGGCCAAGTTATCATAGTTTATTCCCACATCTGTTTGACACTCTATTGTAGTTTTTTGTCCACGTTGAACAGTTTTAACTTTTGGTTGAGTCACTGTGACACCTCGTGATTCTACAGAAAAAAAAAGAAAAACATTTTAAACCAGTTTAAAGCAGAAGATGAATGTTTACAATTTTGAAGAATCAACAGAAAACAAACAATTGTAATCTGCAAATAATTAGAAGAAGGTGTCACTGTTTGATTTCTGTCTCACCCAGAATAAAAAGTGAAATAGTCCAGATGAAGATGATGATGAAAGTCATTGTTGTTCTTTTGGTGTGTGATGATGTAGGGTGTGTTGTGTTGTCAGTCATGAAGTGTTAAACTCACAGCACTATAAACACTCTCAGATCACTGAAGCATGTGATCACAATGTAACTCTCTCCATTTACATCATTTACACAGTTAAACACTGAAGATGTAATGTGAAATTGTGTGTGTATAACATGTTTAACTGTGTATATGTTGTAAATAATGTTTTATTTTTTCTGGATTAAAGGCATTGTGTGTTATGTGAATAATGTGTTTTGATACATCTGTGTTGTTATATCATCACAATATTATTATTACTGCAGTGTTCAAACTTTGATTATTTCATGAGAGCGAATGAGAGTCAGATATGATGATTTAAACAATACCAGTTTAATAACATTACAACATTTTGTTTTTTTTATTGTAAAATCAGTTTATGTTTTTGTATTGAGACATAAATAATTATGAGATGAAATCAAATGTAATGTGTGTGATGTATGAATGTGTAAAGATGTGTTTGTGATGTGTTTATAGTGCAGTTACTGAAGCTGCCCAGAGGTTTTTGTACAGTCGCTCTATTAGTTTGTATCACTGTGGTGGACTTTCGGCATGCACCAGACTGATGTTGGCAGTAAGTAAATAATCTCATAATCATTTGACCAGATTGCTGCTTATAAATATATATGTATCATTTTTTTTCATACAGAAGATGAGAAAAAACTTCAGCATATTTAAGTGGTTAAAAAATTTCTTTGTGCGCTAGTGTAATTTGATCTCAGAAACGTCTGAGAATTGTGTGTAATTTTGTATTTGAGTAATGATTTTAATGTGTTTATATTATGCATATCGCTAATCGGAAAAAGTTTAATTAAATTGTGTGTTTTACTTGCATTAAAATAGCTTGCACAATTTTCAAAATGATGAAAATTATTCTGATTTTTTTTAGGCTCATGATAATTTTTGCCACTTTTATTATTATTAATAATCTTTTTCAGTGTGCCATAAACTTTCAGCTGTATTTAAAATGTAATGGGCATCAAATGTAAATTAATTTGTTCAATGAACCTATTTAAATTTGTAGTAATTCATGTTTTGTTTTGGTATTTTGTAAGTCACGATTTGAAAACATGATTGCTTATTAAAAATATTTATAAACTGTTAAGACTTTGTTACTCTAGTTAATGTTACAGATATTTTCCAAATATCATCTCTATTTTATTACTTAATCAAATAGAAAATATATGTTAAAGATAATTTGTTTTCTATATTGATAATTTCAATTATGGAAAATAAATTAATAAGTTTTATTTTGGTGTTTTAAGGTGTTTGTAAATAGAAATAATGTGAGCATTCAGATCAAGAAGATGATTTCAGTGTCTAATGTTCAATTAACTTTTAGAAGACCTAAAGTTTTATTATTTATTATCAGAATTTTTTATGTTTCACATGGGGAGAGTGAAGATCTTCATTTCTCTGAGCTATTGTCTGTTTTGTGTGATTGTCAGGTAACACTCGTCCTAAAGTGAGCGTCCTGCCGCCCTCCAGTGAAGAGATTTCCACAAAGAAAACAGCAACACTGATGTGTGTGGCCAACAAGGGCTTCCCGTCAGACTGGACACTGAGCTGGAAGGTGGACGGGATCAGCAGCGGGTCTCAGGACAGCAGTGTCGGGCTCCTGGAGAAGAACGGTCTGTACAGCTGGAGCAGCAGTCTGACTCTCTCTGAGCAGAAGTGGAGCTCAGTGACCTCAGTGACCTGTGAGGTCACACACAAAGACCAGAGTGATCCAGTCACTGGACAACTGATCAGAGATCAGTGTTCACAGTAGATCCACTCCCTCTCTCCTCTCGTTTCTGTTCTGCACGTCTCACTCGTGTCTCACATGAAGAATAATAGTGTGTTTCTCTCTATTCATTCTTCACTTTCAGCTTTTCTCTCTCTCTCAACTGAAATCTGCTCTGATTTTCTCAAAAAACATCACACCAGTGCATGTCTAGTTTATTCATTCACTGCTGACTGTGTTTCATTAAAATTCAAGAAATAAAACAATATTTCATCTTTATGTCTTTGGCTCATTTTGTTTTCATTTGAAAGGTTTAAGCATCAGCTCACATTGTTAAATAAACATCAGTGACCGAAGCATGACAAAAACCTGCAGATGGAGTCACATTATCTAACTCTAAAATTATTAAGAGATTTTAAACTATAAACTGAGTCTGATCTCAGCACTCATACTGATCTTATAAATATTTTCATAAAAAAAAAATTAATGTATACTAAAGTTGTCATATTCAAATAAGAACACACACCAACCCGTATGTAATTAGGACTTTATAGTGATCCCATGTAATTAAATTCAACAATTTAATATATAATTATATAAAAAGTTTTCTTTTAAATGTATTATTTACTAAATATACAACTGTCTATAGCACTAATATAAAGAGACTTAATAAAGTGTCTCTCATCAGCTGCACTATGTGTCATGTGTATCAGTGCAGTCACTGTGAAGTCTCACTGATGGAGGTTTTTGTACGACTCTTTATCACTGTGTGAACACATAAGTGCTACCGGTCCAGTGAACACTCTGACAGTAATAATCTCCTGCATCTTCAGTCTGGACGTCACTGATGCTCAGAGTGAAATCTGTGTTTGATCCACTGCCACTAAATCTAGATGAAATTCCAGTGAAGCGGCTTGTTGCACCATATATGAGGAGTTTAGGAGCTTCTCCAGGTTTCTGTAAGTACCAGTGTAACCAATTACCATTATAAACTGCACTACTGACTTTACAGTTTATTTGAACATGTTCTTTTGGTTGAACTGCTTTTCTTGATGGACTCTGAGTAACAGTGTACTGTCCTCTACACTCTGAAATAAACAACAAAAATTATCGGAAACACTGAAGAAATCAAATATTTCACACTTAAAAATAAAAATCTTAAAACAAATGTACACAAACCTTGAGCAAATACTGTCAGTGTCCAGATGAAGATGATGATGAAAGTCATTGTTGTTTGTTTAGTTTTGTGTGATGATGAAGATTGTATTGTGTTGTGTTGTCAGTCATAAAGTGTTAAACTCACAACACTATAAACACTCTCAGATCACTGGAAGCAATGTGATCACAATGCAAAGAAGTGGGCAGGATTTACAAAAGCTCGTGTATGAACAGACTGAAAACTTAAAACAATCTCCTGCATATAAAGTCAGTAAGACAAACAGATTACGAACATAAATGAACGTTTTGCATACAAGATTAAATACGTAGTGTTTTTATTATTGTTTTTTTTCTCAATATCTGCTAGAGAAAGAGTAGCAATTTTTTCCGGGAATGGGTTTGTGCCAAAAGGGTGCAACTGCTGTAACTAAACCCACAATATAACTAAAAAGACCTCCACAAACACAAAAGAAACAAAAGACAATATACTTATTGTATACTTTATTATAACATAACGTCCCTCACCAAACAACAACACAACAATAAAGAGGTTACAATAACAAAATAATATCACCCAAATCCCTACAACTAATGATATTTACAATACATTAAAGGTGTTTCTAATATGTAAAATTGGGGGGGATATATAGTGATTGTAAGGCTGACAGAAAAAAAAACAATAAAATAGGACACAATCTAAACAACTCAAAAGTCCCTCTGTTAACACCCAACCATACAGATCAACACAAGGCAAGAACAACAATCTCTTCCCTCAGGACTGTTCCCACGTCCCAAGAGATATCAAAGGATGCCAGGCTTAAAGGACAAAATATGTCCTTAAACGTATCATAGAGAATACTTGTTCAATTCTGTTGAAATAGATGAAATAATGTAAATTACTTTACGTTGTTCATTTTTCATTTTGGTGAAATGACAGAAAGTTTCAATATTGTACCTCCCTAGTATTTGTGCAGGAATGTCCTGTATCATGATGTTTAATAGTTTTAATAGTTGTGAAAATGTTCATGTAGCAGTAAATATAAAATTCAGCTGTTGTGATGTGAACATGGTCTCTGGAGACAGATCTGATCTATTCTGAGATCATTAGTCTCTTTATCCTGTCAATGCAAATGTGATTTTCAACCCAAACTCCCAGTATCATTGTTTGATTGGTTAAATCATCTGAACTGGAACAGAGCAGTTTCACTTTCTGCTGAAAGCAGTTATTAAGTTATTGAATGCCATTTTATAATACTCAAATCATTTGAATTTAACCAATGGACTTTGGGCCAATTTGTTACAAACTATAAAGATTTTCTCTTTTAATGTAAAAACAATTAAATGATCCAGCACTCACTGCAGTCCCAATAAACATTAACAGAATGAATGTTAATCTAAACATAATAATATCTTGTAATTATCTTCATAAAACATATGGACCTTAACATAATTTCTGTTCATTGTGTTATTTGTGTGTGTCTTTCTGATCAGTGTTGTGTGTGATTGTGTTGATCAGCTGCACTATGTGTCATGTGTATCAGTGCAGTCACTGTGAAGTCTCACTGATGGAGGTTTTTGTTCTTTATCACTGTGTGAACACCCAGCTACCACTGATCTGATGTAAACTCTGACAGTAATAATCTCCAGATTGCTGCTTATAAATATATATGTATCTTTTTTTTTCAAACAGAAGATGAGAAAACTTCAGCATATTTAAGTGGTTAAAAAATTTCTTTGTGTGCTAGTGTAATTTGATCTCAGAAACATCTGAGAATTGTGTGTAATTTTGTATTTGAGTAATGATTTTAATGTGTTTTTATTATGCATATCGCTAATCGGAAACAGCTGAATTAAATTGTGTGTTTTACTTGCATTAAAATAGCTTGCACAATTTTCAAAATGACGAAAATTATTCTGATTTTGTTTAGGCTCATGATAATATTTGCCAGTTTTATTATTATTAATAATCTTTTTCAGTGTGCCATAAACTTTCAGCTGTATTTAAAATGTAATGGGCATCAAATGTAAATTAATTTGTTTAATGATACTATTTAAAAATTGTAGTAATTCATGTTTTTTTATTTTGTAAGTCAGGCATTTGAAAGCATAATTGCTTATTAAAATATTTTATAAACTGTTAAGACTTTGTTACTCTAGTTAATGTTTATTTTGGTGATTCAAGGTGTTTATAAATAGAAATAATGGAAGCATTCAGATCAAGAAGGTGATTTTAGTAGTCTAATGTTCAATTAACTTTTAGAAGACCTAAAGTTTTATTATTTATTATCAGAATTTTTTACGTTTCACATGGGGAGAGTGAAGATCTTCATTTCTCTGAGCTATTGTCTGTTTTGTGTGATTGTCAGGTAACACTCGTCCTAAAGTGAGCGCCCCTGTCAGCCTCCAGTGAAGAGAGATTTCCACAAAGAAAACAGCTACACTGATGTGTGTGGCCAACAAGGGCTTCCCCTGGCCAGACTGGACACTCGAGCTGAAAGGTGGACGGGATCAGCAGCGGTCTCAGGACAGCAGTGTCGGGCTCCTGGAGAAGGACGGTCTGTACAGCTGGAGCAGCAGTCTGACTCTCTCTGAGCAGAAGTGGAGCTCAGTGACCTCAGTGACCTGTGAGGTCACACACAAAGACCAGAGTGATCCAGTCACTGGACAACTGATCAGAGATCAGTGTTCACAGTAGATCCACTCCCTCTCTCCTCTCACTTCTGTTCTGCACGTCACTCGTGTCTCACATGAAGAAAAACTGTGTGTTTCTCTCTATTCATTCTTCACTTTCAGCTTTTCTCTCTCTCTCATCTGAAATCTGCTCTGATTTTCTCAAAAAACATCACACCAGTGCATGTCTAGTTTATTCATTCACTGTCGACTGTGTTTTATTAAAATTCAAGAAATAAAACAATATTTCATCTTTATGTCTTTGGCTCATTTTGTTTTCATTTGAAAGGTCTAAGCATCAGCTCACATTGTTAAATAAACATCAGTGACCGAAGCATGAAAACACCTGAAGATGGAGTCACATTATCTAACTCTAAAATTATTAAGAGATTTTAAACTATAAACTGAGTCTGATCTCAGCACTCATACTGATCTTATAAATATTTTCATTTAAAAAAATTAATTTATACTAAAGTTGTCATATTCAAAAAAGAACACACACCAACCCGTACAAAAATAAGGACTTTATAGTGATCCCATGTAATTAAATTAACAATTTAATATATAATTATAAAAAAACTTTTCTTTTAAATGTATTATTTACTAAATATACAACTCTCTATAGCACTAATATAAAGAGACTTAATAAAGTGTCTCTCATCAGCTGCAGTATGTGTCATGTGTATCAGTGCAGTCACTGTGAAGTCTCACTGATGGAGGTTTTTGTACGACTCTTTATCACTGTGTGAACACTCGAGTGCTACCGGGCCAGTGAAAACTCTGACAGTAATAATCTCCTGCATCTTCAGTCTGGACGTCACTGATGCTCAGAGTGAAATCTGTGTTTGATCCACTGCCACTAAATCTAGATGAAATTCCAGTGTAGCGTCTTGTTGCAGCATATATGAGGAGTTTAGGAGCTTCTCCAGGTTTCTGTAAGTACCAGTGTAATTCATCACCATCATACACTCTACTGCTGACTTTACAGTTTATTTGAACACGTTCTTTTGGTTGAACAGCTGTTATTGATGGACTCTGAGTAACAGTGTACTGTCCTCTACACTCTGAAATAAACAACAAAAATTATCTAAAACACTGAAGAAATCAAATATTTCACACTTAAAAATAAAAATCTTACATCAAATGTACACAAACCTTGAGCAAATACTGTCAGTGTCCAGATAAAGATGATGATGAAAGTCATTGTTGTTTGTTTAGTTTTGTGTGATGATGAAGATTGTATTGTGTTGTGTTGTCAGTTATAAAGTGTTAAACTCACGACACTATAAACACTCTCAGATCACTGAAGCATGTGATCACAATGCAAAGAAGTGGGCAGGATTTACAAAAGCTCGTGTATGAACAGACTGAAAACTTAAAACAATCTCCTGCATATAAAGTCAGTAAGACAAACAGATTACGAACATAAATGAACGTTTTGCATACAAGATTAAATACGTAGTGTTTTTATTATTGTTTTTTTCTCAATATCTGCTAGATAAAGAGTAGCAATTTTTTCAGGAATGGGTTTGTGCCAAATAATAACCAAAAGGGTGCAACTGCTGTAACTAAACCCACAATATAACTAAAAGACCTCCACAAAAACAAAAGAAACAAAAGACAATATACTTATTGTATACTTATTATAACATAACGTCCTCACCAAACAACAACACAACAAAGAGTTTACAATAACAAAATAATGTCACCCAAATCCCTACAACTAATGATATTTACAATACATTAAATGTGTTTCTAATATGTAAAATTGGGGTGATATATAGTGATTGTAAGGCTGACAGAAAAAAAAACAATAAAATAGGACACAATCTAAACATCTCAAAAGTCTCTCTGTTAACACCCAACCATACAGATCAACACAAGGCAAGAACAACAATCTCTCTTCCTCAGGACTGTTCCCACGTCCACAGATCTCAAAGGATGCCAGGCTTAAAGGACAACCAACCAAAATATGTCCTTAAACGTATCATAGAGAATCCAGCTGTTGTGATGTGAACATGGTCTCTGGAGACAGATCTGATCTATTCTGAGATCAGAGTCTCTTTATCCTGTCAATGCAAATGTGATTTTCAACCCAAACTCCCAGTATCACTGTTTGATTGGTTAAATCATCTGAACTGGAACAGACCAGTTTCACTTCTGCTGAAAGCAGTTATGAAGTTATTAAATGCCATTTTTATAATACTCATAAATCTTTTTTAATTAAATGATTGGATTTGCTTGCTAATTTGTATAAAAGTGTAAAGTTTTTTCTCTTTACTGTAAAACAATTTGATGATCCAGCACTCACTGCAGTCCCAATAGACATAAACAGTATGAATGTTAATCTAGACATAATAATATCTTGTAATTATTTTCATAAACACATATGGACCTTAACATAATTTCTGTTCATTGTGTTATTTGTGTGTGTCTTTTCTGATCAGTGTTGTGTGTGATTGTGTTGATCAGCTGCAGTATGTGTCATGTGTATCAGTGCAGTCACTGTGAAGTCTCACTGATGGAGGTTTTTGTACAACTCTTTATCACTGTGTGAACACCCAGCTACCACTGATCTGATGTAAACTCTGACAGTAATAATCTCCTGCATCTTCAGTCTGGACGTCACTGATGCTCAGAGTGAAATCTGTACCGTAGTTTGATCCGCTGCCACTAAATCTAGATGGAGTTCCTGAATAGCGAGTTGTTATGTCATAAATCAGGAGTTTAGGAGTTTCTCCAGGTATCTGATGATACCAGGCCAAGTTATCATGGTCTATTCCCACATCTGTTTGACACTCTATTGTAGTTTTTTGTCCACGTTGAACAGTTTTAACTTTTGGTTGAGTCACTGTGACACCTCGTGATTCTACAGAAAAAAAACGAAAAACATTTTTAAACCAGTTTTAAGCAGAAGATGAATGTTTACAATTTTGAAGAATCAACAGAAAACAAACAATTGTAATCTGCAAATAATTAGAAGAAGGTGTCACTGTTTGATTTCTGTCTCACCCAGAATAAAAAGTGAAATAGTCCAGATGAATATGATGATGAAAGTCATTGTTGTTCTTTTGGTGTGTGTGATGATGAAGATTGTGTTGTGTTGTGTTGTGTTGTCAGTGATGAAGTGTTAAACTCACAGCACTATAAACACTCTCAGATCACTGAAGCATGTGATCACAATGCAAACTCACTCTCTCCATTTACATCATTTACACAGTTAAACACTGAAGATGAAATGTGAAATTGTGTCTATAACATGTTTAACTGTGTGTATGTTGTAAATAATGTTTTTATTGTTTTCTGGATTAAAGGCATTGTGTGTTATGTGAATAATGTGTTTTGATACATCTGTGTTGTTATATCATCACAATATTATTATTACTGCAGTGTTCAAACTTTGATTATTTCATGAGAGCTAATGAGAGTCAGATATGATGATTTAAACAATACCACTTTAATAAAATTACAACATTTTGTTGTTTTTATTGTAAAATCAGTTTATGTTTTGTATTGAGAGATAAATAATTATGAGATGAAATCAAATGTAATGTGTGTGATGTATGAATGTGTAAAGATGTGTTTGTGATGTGTTTATAGTGCAGTTACTGAAGCGTTCAGAGGTTTTTGTACAGTCGCTCTATTAGTTTGTATCACTGTGGTGGACTTTCGGCAGCGGCACCAGACTGGATGTTGGCAGTAAGTAAATAATCTCAAAATCATTTGACCAGATTGCTGCTTATAAATATATATGTATCTTTTTTTTTCAAACAGAAGATGAGAAAAAACTTCAGCATATTTAAGTTGTTAAAAAATTTCTTTGTGCGCTAGTATAATTTGATCTCAGAAACATCTGAGAATTGTGTGTAATGTTGTATTTGAGTAATGATTTTAATGTGTTTTTATTATGCATATTGCTAATCGGAAACAGCTGAATTAAATTGTGTGTTTTACTTGCATTAAAATAGCTTGCACAATTTTCAAAATGACGAAAATTATTCTGATTTTGTTTAGGCTTGTGATAATTTTTGCCAGTTTTATTATTATTAATAATCTTTTTCAGTGTGCCATAAACTTTCAGCTGTATTTAAAATGTAATGGGCATCAAATGTAAATTAATTTGTTTAATGATACTATTTAAAAATTGTAGTAATTCATGTTTTTTTTATTTTGTAAGTCAGGCATTTGAAAGCATAATTGCTTATTAAAATATTTTATAAACTGTTAAGACTTTGTTACTCTAGTTAATGTTTATTTTGGTGATTCAAGGTGTTTATAAACAGAAATAATGTGAGCATTCAGATCAAGAAGGTGATTTTAGTAGTCTAATGTTCAATTAACTTTTAGAAGACCTAAAGTTTTATTATTTATTATCAGAATTTTTTACGTTTCACATGGGGAGAGTGAAGATCTTCATTTCTCTGAGCTATTGTCTATTTTGTGTGATTGTCAGGTAACACTCGTCCTAAAGTGAGCGTCCTGCCGCCCTCCAGTGAAGAGATTTCCACAAAGAAAAGAGCAACACTGATGTGTGTGGCCAACAAGGGCTTCCCGTCAGACTGGACACTGAGCTGGAAGGTGGACGGGATCAGCAGCGGGTCTCAGGACAGCAGTGTCGGGCTCCTGGAGAAGAACGGTCTGTACAGCTGGAGCAGCAGTCTGACTCTCTCTGAGCAGAAGTGGAGCTCAGTGACCTCAGTGACCTGTGAGGTCACACACAAAGACCAGAGTGATCCAGTCACTGGACAACTGATCAGAGATCAGTGTTCACAGTAGATCCACTCCCTCTCCTCCTCGTTTCTGTTCTGCACGCCTCACTGTGTGTCTCACATGAAGAATAATAGTGTGTTTCTCTCTATTCATTCTTCACTTTCAGCTTTCTCTCTCTCAACTGAAATCTGCTCTGATTTTCTCAAAAACATCACACCAGTGCATGTCTAGTTTATTCATTCACTGCTGACTGTGTTTTGCATTAAAAATTCAAGAAATAAAACAATATTTCATCTTTATGTCTTTGGCTCATTTTTGTTTTTCATTTGAAAGGTTTAAGCATCAGCTCTCACATTGTTAAATAAACATCAGTGACCGAAGCATGACAAAAACCTGCAGATGGAGTCACATTATCTAACTCTAAAATTATTAAGAGATTTTAAACTATAAACTGAGTCTGATCTCAGCACTCATACTGATCTTATAAATATTTTCATAAAAAAAATTAATGTATACTAAAGTTGTCATATTCAAATAAGAACACACACCAACCCGCATTAAAAAATTAGGACTTTATAGTGATCATGTAATTAAATTAACAATTTAATATATAATTATATAAAAAGTTTTCTTTTAAATGTATTATTTACTAAATATATAAATCTCTATAGCACTAATATAAAGAGACTTAATAAAGTGTCTCTCATCAGCTGCAGTATGTGTCATGTGTATCAGTGCAGTCACTGTGAAGTCTCACTGATGGAGGTTTTGTAATGACTCTTTATCACTGTGTGAACACACAGCTGCTAGGACAGTGAACACTCTGACAGTAATAATCTCCTGCATCTTCAGTCTGGACGTCACTGATGCTCAGAGTGAAATCTGTGTTTGATCCACTGCCACTAAATCTAGATGAAATTCCAGTGAAGCGGCTTGTTGCAAGATATATGAGGAGTTTAGGAGCTTCTCCAGGTTTTTGTAAGTACCAGCTCATTCTGGGCCCATGACTATCTGAGTAAACTGCACTGCTGACTTTACAGTTTATTTGAACACGTTCTTTTGGTTGAAGTGCTGTTATTGATGGACTCTGAGTAAGAGTGTACTGTCCTCTACACTCTGAAATAAACAACAAGAATAAAATATAAGACAACACACAAACCAATTAATATTTCACTCTTCAGTGAATGAATAATCATAAAAATGTTACTACACAAACCTTGAGCAAAAAATGTCAGTGTCCAGATGAAGATGAAAATGAAAGACATTGTTGTTCTTTTGGTTTGTGTGATGATGTAGATTGTGTTGTGTTATCAGTCATGAAGTGGTAAATTCACAGCACTATAAACACTCTCAGATCACTGAAGCATGTGATCACAATGCAAAGAAGTGGGCAGGATACTAATACACACACATGAATAAACACATTCTGTTAAATCTGACTAAATAATCTCTAGCAGATAAAGTTAATAACACAAACTGTGTGTGATATTACAGAACATTTGTTAATTTCTCTCCAGACAGTCTCTTTATAAAGTTTGGCATGGAAGACTTTTCACAAGGAAGACATTTAAGTTACTTTTTTTTGTGTTTAATGGAAGTGGTGTTAATGGACAACAGATGAAAGACTCAACAAAAAAATAGTGTCATTGCTATAATTAAATATAAATATATATAATTAATTTTTAAAGTTCATTTACATTTTACAGCTGGTGTACACAAACACAGTTTTTTTAACAATATTTGTCATTAAGAGTCTTTTTTTCTGGCTGTTGGCAGAGTGTCCTCAGTGATTTCTGTATTAATAATGAGGACGTTAACAAATAACCTGATTAGCTGAAACATTTAGTTAAACATAAAACAATTTTATAACATTACATTTGTTTTATACAGTTTTATGATACAACTTTAAAATGTAAAAACATGTAAATGTCTCCCTGCCTCCTGAACATACATTAACAAGACAAGAGAAGTCAATATTACCAACAAACTCACTTGAAATACTGGAGAATAGTGAAGCAGGCAACAATTTTTGCTTTGGTGGATCTTCTTAAACAACATTTTAAAGACCATCTTTGGGTTTCTTTTTAAGCTTTTAGTCTGGATCAATTTATTTTGAACATCACAGGTGTCTTATGAAACATTTAGCATAACTGTGAAAACTGCTAATAAAAGCTGCACATAAACTGAAAATGTTGAAACGAAAACTACATATGGCTTTAATATTAAACTTCAATAAATCAGCAGCCTCTCTAATTTCATTCTAATATAATGCTTAATATTTTTGAAACAACTATTTAGTGATACCTGTCAGGAGGGTTTGTGCAATAACATGCGAACAATGTAAATCAGTGATGTCCAGTTCTGCTGCTGGAGGGTCAGTGTCCTGCAGACTTTAAATCAAATTAATCTGCCTATAATTTTCAATTTACACTGATGATCTTGATTAGATGGTTCTCTTCTCAAATGAAGATGTCACACTTTTTTATGTGTGAATAAAATTGAAATAATAAAACAACAATCTGTTTAAAATTATACTTTTTGTCATAAATCAAGTGCTAATGGTTTGGTGTCACATCGACTGAAGCATGAAAACACCTGCAGATGGAGTCACATTATCTAACTCTAAAACTATTAAGAGATTTTAAACTATAAACTGAGTCTGATCTCAGCACTCATACTGATCTTTTAAATATTTTCATTAAAAAAAAATTAATTTATACTAAAGTTGTCATATTCAAAAAAGAACACACACCAACCCGTACAAAAATGAGGACTTCATAGTGATCCCATGTAATTAAATTAACAATTTAATATATAATTATATAAAAAGTTTTCTTTTAAATGTATTATTTACTAAATATACAACTCTCTATAGCACTAATATAAAGAGACTTAATAAAGTGTCTCTCATCAGCTGCAGTATGTGTTATGTGTATCAGTGCAGTCACTGTGAAGTCTCACTGATGGAGGTTTTTGTACGACTCTTTATCACTGTGTGAACACACCACCGCTGTGATAACTCTGACAGTAATAATCTCCTGCATCTTCAGTCTGGACGTCACTGATGCTCAGAGTGAAATCTGTGTCTGATCCACTGCCACTAAATCTAGATGAAATTCCAGTGTAGCGTCTTGTTGCTTCATATATGAGGAGTTTAGGAGCTTCTCCAGGTTTCTGTACATACCAGTGTAATTCATCACCACCAGCCACTCTACTGCTGACTTTACAGTTTACTTGAACATGTTCTTTTGGTTGAACTGCTTTTCTTGATGGACTCTGAGTAACAGTGTACTGTCCTCTACACTCTGAAAAGAAACAACAAAATTATCGGAAACACTGAAGAAATCAAATATTTCACACTTAAAAATAAAAATCTTAAAACAAATGTACACAAACCTTGAGCAAATACTGTCAGTGTCCAGATGAAGATGATGATGAAAGTCATTGTTGTTTGTTTAGTTTTGTGTGATTGTATTATGTTGTGTTGTCAGTCATAAAGTGTTAAACTCACAACACTATAAACACTCTCAGATCACTGAAGCATGTGATCACAATGCAAAGAAGTGGGCAGGATTTACAAAAGCTCGTGTATGAACAGACTGAAAACTTAAAACAATCTCCTGCATATAAAGTCAGTAAGACAAACAGATTACGAACATAAATTAACATTTTGCATACAAGATTAAATACGTAGTGTTTTTATTATTGTTTTTTTTCTCAATATCTGCTAGATAAAGAGTAGCAATTTTTTTCGGGAATGGGTTTGTGCCAAATAATAACCAAAAGGGTGCAACTGCTGTAACTAAACCCACAATATAACTAAAAGACCTCCACAAAAACAAAAGAAACAAAAGACAATATACTTATTGTATGCTTATTATAACATAACGTCCTCACCAAACAACAACACAACAAAGAGTTTACAATAACAAAATAATGTCACCCAAATCCCTACAACTAATGATATTTACAATACATTAAAGGTGTTTCTAATATGTAAAATTGGGGGGATATATAGTGATTGTAAGGCTGACAGAAAAAAAAGATAATAAAATAGGACACAATCTAAACATCTCAAAAGTCTCTCTGTTAACACCCAACCATACAGATCAACACAAGGCAAGAACAACAATCTCTCTTCCTCAGGACTGTTCCCACTTCCGCAGATCTCAAAGGATGCCAGGCTTAAAGGACAACCAACCAAAAAATGTCCTTAAACGTATCATAGAGAATCCAGCTGTTGTGATGTGAACATGGTCTCTGGAGACAGATCTGATCTATTTTGAGATCAGAGTCTCTTTATCCTGTCAATGCAAATGTGATTTTCACCCCAAACTCCCAGTATCACTGTTTGATTGGTTAAATCATCTGAACTGGAACAGACCAGTTTCACTTCTGCTGAAAGCAGTTATGAAGTTATTAAATGCCATTTTTATAATACTCATAAATCTTTTTTAATTAAATTATTGGATTTGCTTGCTAATTTGTATAAAAGAGTAAAGTTTTTTCTCTTTACTGTAAAACAATTTGATGATCCAGCACTCACTGCAGTCCCAATAGACATAAACAGTATGAATGTTAATCTAGACATAATAATATCTTGTAATTATCTTCATAAACACATATGGACCTTAACATATTTTATGTTCATTGTGTTATTTGTGTGTGTCTTTTCTGATCAGTGTTGTGTGTGATTGTGTTGATCAGCTGCAGTATGTGTCATGTGTATCAGTGCAGTCACTGTGAAGTCTCACTGATGGAGGGTTTTGTGCGACTCTTTATCACTGTGTGAACACACCACCACTGTGATAACTCTGACAGTAATAATCTCCTGCATCTTCAGTCTGGACGTCACTGATGCTCAAAGTGAAATCTGTACCATAGTTTGATCCACTGCCACTAAATCTAGATGGAGTTCCTGAATAGCGAGTTGTTATGTCATACATCAGGAGTTTAGGAGCTTCTCCAGGTATCTGATGATACCAGGCCAAGTTATCATAGTCTATTCCCACATCTGTTTGACACTCTATTGTAGTTTTTTGTCCACGTTGAACAGTTTTAACTTTTGGTTGAGTCACTGTGACACCTCGTGATTCTACAGAAAAAAAACGAAAAACATTTTTAAACCAGTTTAAAGCAGAAGATGAATGTTTACAATTTTGAAGAATCAACAGAAAACAAACAATTGTAATCTGCAAATAATTAGAAGAAGGTGTCACTGTTTGATTTCTGTCTCACCCAGAATAAAAAATGAAATAGTCCAGATGAAGATGATGATGAAAGTCATTGTTGTTCTTTTGGTGTGTGTGTGTGTGATGTAGGGTGTGTTGTGTTGTCAGTGATGAAGTGTTAAACTCACAGCACTATAAACACTCTCAGATCACTGAAGCATGTGATCACAATGCAAACTCTCTCCATTTACATCATTTACACAGTTAAACACTGAAGATGTAATGTGAAATTGTGTGTATAACATGTTTAACTGTGTATATGTTGTAAATAATGTTTTTATTGTTTTCTGGATTGAAGGCATTGTGTGTTATGTGAATAATGTGTTTTGATACATCTGTGTTGTTATATCATCACAATATTATTACTGCAGTGTTCAAACTTTGATTATTTCATGAGAGCCGAATAAGAGTCAGATATGATGATTTAAACAATACCACTTTAATAACATTACAACATTTTGTTGTTTTTATTGTAAAATCAGTTTATGTTTTTGTATTGAGACACATAATTATGAGATGAAATCAAATGTAATGTGTGTGATGTATGAATGTGTAAAGATGTGTTTGTGATGTGTTTATAGTGCAGTTACTGAAGCGTTCAGAGGTTTTTGTACAGTCGCTCTATTAGTTTGTATCACTGTGGTGGACTTTCGGCAGCGGCACCAGACTGGATGTTGGCAGTAAGTAAATAATCTCATAATCATTTGACCAGATTGCTGCTTATAAATATATATGTATCTTTTTTTTCAAACAGAAGATGAGAAAAAACTTCAGCATATTTAAGTGGTTAAAAAATTTCTTTGTGCGCTAGTGTAATTTGATCTCAGAAACGTCTGAGAATTGTGTGTAATTTTGTATTTCAGTATTGATTTTTAAGTGTTTATATTATGCATATCACTAATCGGAAAAAGTTTAATTAAATTGTGTGTTTTACTTGCATAAAAATAGCTTGCACAATTTTCAAAATGACGAAAATTATTCTGATTTTGTTTAGGCTCATGATAATATTTGCCACTTTTATTATTATTAATAATCTTTTTCAGTGTGCCATAAACTTTCAGCTGTATTTAAAATGTAATGGGCATCAAATGTAAATTAATTTGTGGAATGAAACTATTTAAATTTGTAGTAATTCATGTTTTTGTTTTTGGTATTTTGTGAGTCACGCATTTGATAGCATAATTTCTTATTAAAATTATTTTATAAACTGTTAAGACTTTGTTACTCTAGTTCATGTTACAGATATTTTCCAGTTATTATCTCTATGTTATTAATTAATCAAATAGAAAATATATGTTAAAGATCATTTGTTTTCTGTACTGATAATTTTAATTATGGAAAATAAATAAGTTTATTTTGGTGAATTAAGGTGTTTGTAAATAGAAATAATGTGAGAATTCAGATCAAGAAGATGATGTAAGTTGTCTAATGTTCAATTAACTTTTAGAAGACCTAAAGTTTTATTATTTATTATCAGAATTTTTTACGTTTCACATGGGGAGAGTGAAAATCTTTCATTTCTCTGAGCTATTGTCTGTTTTGTGTGATTGTCAGGTAACACTCGTCCTAAAGTGAGCCGGCCCTGCCTCCAGTGAAGAGATTTCCACAAAGAAAACAGCAACACTGATGTGCGTGGCCAACAAGGGCTTCCCGTCAGACTGGACACTGAGCTGGAAGGTGGACGGGATCAGCAGCGGGTCTCAGGACAGCAGTGTCGGGCTCCTGGAGAAGAACGGTCTGTACAGCTGGAGCAGCAGTCTGACTCTCTCTGAGCAGAAGTGGAGCTCAGTGACCTCAGTGACCTGTGAGGTCACACACAAAGACCAGAGTGATCCAGTCACTGGACAACTGATCAGAGATCAGTGTTCACAGTAGATCCACTCCCTCTCTCCTCTCGTTTCTGTTCTGCACGCCTCACTCTGTGTCTCACATGAAGAATAACTGTGTGTTTCTCTCTATTCATTCTTCACTTTCAGCTTTTCTCTCTCTCATCTGACATATGCTCTGATTTTCTCAAACAACATCACACCAGTGCATGTCTAGTTTATTCATTCACTGCAGACTGTGTTTCATTAAAATTCACGTAATAAAACAATATTTTATCTTTATGTCTTTGGCTCATTTTGTTTTTATTTGAAAGGTCTAAGCATCAGCTCACATTGTTAAATAAACATCAGTGACCGAAGCATGAAAACACCTGCAGATGGAGTCACATTATCTAACTCTAAAATTATTAAGAGATTTTAAACTATAAACTGAGTCTGATCTCAGCACTCATACTGATCTTATAAATATTTTCATTTAAAAAAATTAATTTATACTAAAGTTGTCATATTCAAAAAAGAACACACACCAACCCGTTCCAAAATTAGGACTTGATAGTGATCCCATGTAATTAAATTAACAATTTAATATATAATTATATAAAAAGTTTTCTTTTAAATGTATTATTTACTAAATATATAAATCTCTATAGCACTAATATAAAGAGACTTAATAAAGTGTCTCTCATCAGCTGCAGTATGTGTCATGTGTATCAGTGCAGTCACTGTGAAGTCTCACTGATGGAGGTTTTTGTACGAATCTTTATCACTGTGTGAACACACCACTGTGATAACTCTGACAGTAATAATCTCCTGCATCTTCAGTCTGGACGTCACTGATGCTCAGAGTGAAATCTGTACCATAGTTTGATCCACTGCCACTAAATCTAGATGGAGTTCCTGAATAAAGTGTTCTAATGCCATAAATCAGGAGTTTAGGAGCTTCTCCAGGTTTCTGATGATACCAGGAAACACAGTTACTACAGCCAGAAATTGGCTGACTAGTTTTACAGCTGATTTCAAACGTTTCTCCTTTCTTGATAGATTTTATTTGTGGAGTTTGAATCACTGTCACTTGTCCACAACTCTCTAAAATGAGAAAAAAAAGTTTTTAGTGCATCAAAGAGAAAAAGAGGATCTAATTTAATCCACACAAATGTGTAATACAACAACAATATGAAATGAAAACTATTACAACATATTTACCTTGAATGAACAAAGTCAGTGTCCAGATAAAGATGATGATGAAAGTCATTGTTGTTCTTTTGGTGTGTGTGATGATGAAGATTGTGTTGTGTTGTGTTGTGTTGTCAGTGATGAAGTGTTAAACTCACAGCACTATAAACACTCTCAGATCACTGAAGCATGTGATCACAATGCAAACTCTCTCTCTCCATTTACATCATTTACACAGTTAAACACTGTGTGGCATTGTGTGTTACATGTTGAGAATGTGTATCTTCTAATACAGATGCACTGGTTTATTCAATATCATGTGAATCAAACAGATAATATGTATCACACGTATATCATTACGATTATGTTTTATCTTTTCACTGTCATCCCATCACTATTATGACTGCAGTGCTCAATTCAATTAATTCATGCGAGTGAATGAGAGTCATAAAGATGATTTAAACACAGTGATTAACATCAGTGATATATGTAGATTTCACATCAGCATTCAGAAGTGCACTATAGATCATGAAATCAAATGTAATGTGTGTGATGTATGAATGTGTGATGTGTAAAGATGTGTTTGTGATGTGTTTATAGTGCAGTTACTGAAGCGTTCAGAGGTTTTTGTACAGTCGCTCTATTAGTTTGTATCACTGTGGTACACATTCGGCAGCGGCACCAGACTGGATGTTGGCAGTAAGTAAATAATCTCATAATCATTTAAAAACAACAGATTGCTGCTTTAAAAAATAGCGATTTGCTATGAAACAAAAGATGATAAAACATTTTAGCATATGTATGTGGTTTAATAAATTAATTTGTGTGCTAGTGTGATTTTAACTTTTAAAAAAATCCATTTGGATTTTTGTTTTATTTTGTGAGTGATAATTTTAATGTGTTAATTTTACGCATGTAGCTGTATGGATTAGGTGACTTAAAATGTGTATTTTACGTTGGATTAACCTGATAACTGTCACGGCAGAAATTAAGTATACACATGAAAACAAACATCTAAACTTATTTTTATTTTTCAATATTATATATTTTTTCAAACATTTTTAAGCTTTTAAAAAAATAATATTTTGTTTTTTTACTTTTTTTGTTTAGGTTTATTGTTTTGAAAAATTTGTCAAATATTTTATCTCGAGTCTTATACCTTTCCATTATTTTTCAGTTTTTCATGATTAGATTAAAATTCAACTATAAATCACTAAAGTGAATAGGGGAATAACATAGGTGTTCCTCCTGAGGAACGGTGACAGTTAACAGGTTAAAATAATTTGCTCAATTTTCAACATGCTAAAAACTATTCTGATTCTGTTTAGGCTCATAATACATTTTTATTTTATTTAAATATTGTTTTTATTAACAATAATGTATTTCATAATGTATTTACAATTTATTATAACCAAGCATTTTATTAGTTAGTGTGCCATACAATTTCAATTGTACTCCGAAAAGCAATGGGCATCAAATATAAATGAATGTGTTTTAAAACTAATTTGTAGTTATTTATATATTTTGATATATTTTAGGTTATACATTTGAAAACTTCATTTCTCTGAGCTATTGTCTGTTTTGTGTGATTGTCAGGTAACACTCGTCCTAAAGTGAGCGTCCTGCCGCCCTCCAGTGAAGAGATTTCCACAAAGAAAACAGCAACACTGATGTGTGTGGCCAACAAGGGCTTCCCGTCAGACTGGACACTGAGCTGGAAGGTGGACGGGATCAGCAGCGGGTCTCAGGACAGCAGTGTCGGGCTCCTGGAGAAGAACGGTCTGTACAGCTGGAGCAGCAGTCTGACTCTCTCTGAGCAGAAGTGGAGCTCAGTGACCTCAGTGACCTGTGAGGTCACACACAAAGACCAGAGTAATCCAGTCACTGGACAATTGATCAGAGATCAGTGTTCACAGTAGATCCACTCCCTCTCTCCTCTCGCTTCTGTTCTGCACGTCTCACTCGTGTCTCACATGAAGAATAACTGTGTGTTTCTCTCTATTCATTCTTCACTTTCAGCTTTTCTCTCTCTCTCATCTGACATCTGCTCTGATTTTCTTAAACAACATCACACCAGTGCATGTCTAGTTTATTCATTCACTGTCGACTGTGTTTCATTAAAATTTAAGAAATAAAACAATATTTCATCTTTATGTCTTTGGCTCATTTTGTTTTTATTTGAAAGGTTTAAGCATCAGCTCACATTGTTAAATAAACATCAGTGACCGAAGCATGAAAACACCTGCAGATGGAGTCACATTATCTAACTCTAAAATTATTAAGAGATTTTAAACTATAAACTGAGTCTGATCTCAGCACTCATACTGATCTTATAAATATTTTCATTTAAAAAAATTAATTTATACTAAAGTTGTCATATTCAAAAAAGAACACACACCAACCCGTACAAAAATTAGGACTTTATAGTGATCCCATGTGATTAAATTAACAATTTAATATATAATTATATAAAAAGTTTTCTTTTAAATGTATTATTTACTAAATATATACATCTCTATAGCACTAATATAAAGAGACTTAATAAAGTGTCTCTCATCAGCTGCAGTATGTGTCATGTGTATCAGTGCAGTCACTGTGAAGTCTCACTGATGGAGGTTTTTGTACGACTCTTTATCACTGTGTGAACACACCACCACTGTGATAACTCTGACAGTAATAATCTCCTGCATCTTCAGTCTGGACGTCACTGATGCTCAGAGTGAAATCTGTGTTTGATCCACTGCCACTAAATCTAGATGAAATTCCTGTCTGAAGGCTGTTCACTCTATATATGAGGAGTTTAGGAGCTTCTCCAGGTTTCTGTAAGTACCAGTGTAAATAATCACCATTATAAACTGCACTACTGACTTTACAGTTTATTTGAACATGTTGTTTTGGTTGAACTGCTTTTCTTGATGGACTCTGAGTAACAGTGTACTGTCCTCTACACTCTGAAAGAAACAACAGGAATAAAATATAAAACAACACTCAAACAAATTAATATTTCACTCCAAAGTTATAAAACAAACATTATATAATCGTTGCTACACAAACCTTGAGCAAACACTGTCAGTGTCCAGATAAAGATGATGATGAAAGTCATTATTGTTCTTTTGGTGCGTGTGATGATGTAGATTATATTGTGTTGTGTTGTCAGTCATGAAGTGTTAAACTAACAGCACTATAAACACTCTCAGATCACTGAAGCATGTGATCACAATGCAAAGAAGTGGGCAGGATTTACAAAAGCTCATAAAAAAATGGCCTAAACACACTAATGAACACACACTTTTGAGTTGATGAACATACTAAATAATCTCCTGCAAATAAAATCAGTGAGAAAAATAGGGTGATATTAGACAAAAGTTAAAATAGATAGATTTTATTGTACAGTTTTCATATTGGTGAAATTAGGGAAAAGTTTAAATATTCTACCACCCAAAATGTGTCTCTCCCTTGATGAAGATCTGCTTTCTCTCCTAAATATAAGTCTGTATCTGAATGTCAGACGTGATTCACATGAATCTAGTTCTGCAGATCAATACTGAAAAAAGGTCTAGTGTCAAAAAACATGTTTAATAAAACATTTAATAAAACTTATTAGCATGTTACATTTGTGTCTAACAGCTTAATTTATCAATGAGACTTACAGCCAACTGAGGAAATGTATCATGATGTTTAATAGTTTTAATAGTTGTGAAAATGTTCATGTAGCAGTAAATGTAAAATCCAGCTGTTGTGATGTGAACATGGTCTCTGGAGACAGATCTGATCTATTCTGAGATCATCAGAGTCTCTTTATCCTGTCAATGCAAATGTGGTTTTCACCCCAAACTCCCAGTATCACTGTTTGATTGGTTAAATCATCTGAACTGGAACAGACCAGTTTCACTTCTGCTGAAAGCAGTTATTAAGTTATTGAATGCCATTTTTATAATACTCAAATCTTTTGAATTTAACTAATAGATTTTGTTGGCCAATTTGTTACAAACTATAAAGATTTTCTCTTTAATGTAAAACAATTAGATGATCCAGCACTCACTGCAGTCCCAATAGACATAAACAGTATGAATGTTAATCTAAACATAATCATATCTTGTAATTATCTTCATAAAAACATATGGACCTTAACATAATTTCTGTTCATTGTGTTATTTGTGTGTGTCTTTTCTGATCAGTGTTGTGTGTGATTGTGTTGATCAGCTGCAGTATGTGTCATGTGTATCAGTGCAGTCACTGTGAAGTCTCACTGATGGAGGTTTTTGTACAACTCTTTATCACTGTGTGAACACATATTTACTGTTGATTTCATGAACACTCTTACAGTAATAATCTCCTGCATCTTCAGTCTGGACGTCACTGATGCTCAAAGTGAAATCTTTACCGTAGTTTGATCCACTGCCACTAAATCTAGATGGAGTTCCTGAATAGCGAGTTGTTATGTCATAAATCAGGAGTTTAGGAGTTTCTCCAGGTATCTGATGATACCAGGCCAAGTTATCATAGTGTATTCCCACATCTGTTTGACACTCTATTGTAGTTTTTTGTCCACGTTGAACATTTTTAACTTTTGGTTGAGTCACTGTGACACCTTGTGATTCTACAGAAAAAAAACCGAAAAACATTTTTAAACCAGTTTAAAGCAGAAGATGAATGTTTACAATTTTGAAGAATCAACAGAAAACAAACAATTGTAATCTGCAAATAATTAGAAGAAGGTGTCACTGTTTGATTTCTGTCTCACCCAGAATAAAAAGTGAAATAGTCCAGATGAAGATGATGATGAAAGTCATTGTTGTTCTTTTGGTGTGTGATGATGTAGGGTGTGTTGTGTTGTCAGTCATGAAGTGTTAAACTCACAGCACTATAAACACTCTCAGATCACTGAAGCATGTGATCACAATGCAAACTCTCTCCATTTACATCATTTACACAGTTAAACACTGAAGATGTAATGTGAAATTGTGTGTATAACATGTTTAACTGTGTATATGTTGTAAATAATGTTTTTATTGTTTTCTGGATTGAAGGCATTGTGTGTTATGTGAATAATGTGTTTTGATACATCTGTGTTGTTATATCATCACAATATTATTATTACTGCAGTGTTCAAACTTTGATTATTTCATGAGAGCGAATAAGAGTCAGATATGATGATTTAAACAATACCACTTTAATAACATTACAACATTTTGTTGTTTTTATTGTAAAATCAGTTTATGTTTTTGTATTGAGACACATAATTATGAGATGAAATCAAATGTAATGTGTGTGATGTATGAATGTGTAAAGATGTGTTTGTGATGTGTTTATAGTGCAGTTACTGAAGCGTTCAGAGGTTTTTGTACAGTCGCTCTATTAGTTTGTATCACTGTGGTGGACTTTCGGCAGCGGCACCAGACTGGATGTTGGCAGTAAGTAAATAATCTCATAATCATTTGACCAGATTGCTGCTTATAAATATATATGTATCTTTTTTTTCAAACAGAAGATGAGAAAAAACTTCAGCATATTTAAGTGGTTAAAAAATTTCTTTGTGCGCTAGTGTAATTTGATCTCAGAAACGTCTGAGAATTGTGTGTAATTTTGTATTTCAGTATTGATTTTTAAGTGTTTATATTATGCATATCACTAATCGGAAAAAGTTTAATTAAATTGTGTGTTTTACTTGCATAAAAATAGCTTGCACAATTTTCAAAATGACGAAAATTATTCTGATTTTGTTTAGGCTCATGATAATATTTGCCACTTTTATTATTATTAATAATCTTTTTCAGTGTGCCATAAACTTTCAGCTGTATTTAAAATGTAATGGGCATCAAATGTAAATTAATTTGTGGAATGAAACTATTTAAATTTGTAGTAATTCATGTTTTTGTTTTTGGTATTTTGTGAGTCACGCATTTGATAGCATAATTTCTTATTAAAATTATTTTATAAACTGTTAAGACTTTGTTACTCTAGTTCATGTTACAGATATTTTCCAGTTATTATCTCTATGTTATTAATTAATCAAATAGAAAATATATGTTAAAGATCATTTGTTTTCTGTACTGATAATTTTAATTATGGAAAATAAATAAGTTTATTTTGGTGAATTAAGGTGTTTGTAAATAGAAATAATGTGAGAATTCAGATCAAGAAGATGATGTAAGTTGTCTAATGTTCAATTAACTTTTAGAAGACCTAAAGTTTTATTATTTATTATCAGAATTTTTTACGTTTCACATGGGGAGAGTGAAAATCTTTCATTTCTCTGAGCTATTGTCTGTTTTGTGTGATTGTCAGGTAACACTCGTCCTAAAGTGAGCGTCCTGCCGCCCTCCAGTGAAGAGATTTCCACAAAGAAAACAGCAACACTGATGTGCGTGGCCAACAAGGGCTTCCCGTCAGACTGGACACTGAGCTGGAAGGTGGACGGGATCAGCAGCGGGTCTCAGGACAGCAGTGTCGGGCTCCTGGAGAAGAACGGTCTGTACAGCTGGAGCAGCAGTCTGACTCTCTCTGAGCAGAAGTGGAGCTCAGTGACCTCAGTGACCTGTGAGGTCACACACAAAGACCAGAGTGATCCAGTCACTGGACAACTGATCAGAGATCAGTGTTCACAGTAGATCCACTCCCTCTCTCCTCTCGTTTCTGTTCTGCACGTCTCACTCGTGTCTCACATGAAGAATAACTGTGTGTTTCTCTCTATTCATTCTTCACTTTCAGCTTTTCTCTCTCTCTCATCTGACATATGCTCTGATTTTCTCAAACAACATCACACCAGTGCATGTCTAGTTTATTCATTCACTGCAGACTGTGTTTCATTAAAATTCACGTAATAAAACAATATTTTATCTTTATGTCTTTGGCTCATTTTGTTTTTATTTGAAAGGTCTAAGCATCAGCTCACATTGTTAAATAAACATCAGTGACCGAAGCATGAAAACACCTGCAGATGGAGTCACATTATCTAACTCTAAAATTATTAAGAGATTTTAAACTATAAACTGAGTCTGATCTCAGCACTCATACTGATCTTATAAATATTTTCATTTAAAAAAATTAATTTATACTAAAGTTGTCATATTCAAAAAAGAACACACACCAACCCGTTCCAAAATTAGGACTTGATAGTGATCCCATGTAATTAAATTAACAATTTAATATATAATTATATAAAAAAGTTTTCTTTTAAATGTATTATTTACTAAATATATAAATCTCTATAGCACTAATATAAAGAGACTTAATAAAGTGTCTCTCATCAGCTGCAGTATGTGTCATGTGTATCAGTGCAGTCACTGTGAAGTCTCACTGATGGAGGTTTTTGTACGAATCTTTATCACTGTGTGAACACACCACTGTGATAACTCTGACAGTAATAATCTCCTGCATCTTCAGTCTGGACGTCACTGATGCTCAGAGTGAAATCTGTACCATAGTTTGATCCACTGCCACTAAATCTAGATGGGAGTTCCTGAATAAAGTGTTCTAATGCCAAAATCAGGAGTTTAGGAGCTTCTCAGGTTTCTGATGATACCAGGAAACATTCACTACAGCCAGAAATTGGCTGACTAGTTTTACAGCTGATTTCAAACGTTCCCTTTCTTTTGATAGATTTTTTTTTGTGGAGTTTGAATCACTGTCACTTGTCCACAACTCTCTAAAATGAGAAAAAAAGGTTTTTAGTGCATCAAAGAGAAAAAGAGGATCTAATTTAATCCACACAAATGTGTAATACAACAACAATATGAAATGAAAACTATTACAACATATTTACCTTGAATGAACAAAGTCAGTGTCCAGATAAAGATGATGATGAAAGTCATTGTTGTTCTTTTGGTGTGTGTGATGATGAAGATTGTGTTGTGTTGTGTTGTGTTGTCAGTGATGAAGTGTTAAACTCACAGCACTATAAACACTCTCAGATCACTGAAGCATGTGATCACAATGCAAACTCTCTCTCTCCATTTACATCATTTACACAGTTAAACACTGTGTGGCATTGTGTGTTACATGTTGAGAATGTGTATCTTCTAATACAGATGCACTGGTTTATTCAATATCATGTGAATCAAACAGATAATATGTATCACACGTATATCATTACGACGGAATGTTTTATCTTTTCACTGTCATCCCATCACTATTATGACTGCAGTGCTCAATTCAATTAATTCATGCGTAAGTGAATGAGAGTCATAAAGATGATTTAAACACAGTGATTAACATCAGTGATATATGTAGATTTCACATCAGCATTCAGAAGTGCACTATAGATCATGAAATCAAATGTAATGTGTGTGATGTATGAATGTGTGATGTGTAAAGATGTGTTTGTGATGTGTTTATAGTGCAGTTACTGAAGCTGCCTTCAGAGGTTTTTGTACAGTCGCTCTATTAGTTTGTATCACTGTGGTACACATTCGCAGCTGACACCAGACTGGATGTTGGCAGTAAGTAAATAATCTCATAATCATTTAAAAACAACAGATTGCTGCTTTAAAAAAAAGCGATTTGCTATGAAACAAAAGATGATAAAACATTTTAGCATATGTATGTGGTTTAATAAATTAATTTGTGTGCTAGTGTGATTTTAACTTTTAAAAAAAATCCATTTGGATTTTTGTTTTATTTTGTGAGTGATAATTTTAATGTGTTAATTTTACGCATGTAGCTGTATGGATTAGGTGACTTAAAATGTGTATTTTACGTTGGATTAACCTGATAACTGTCACGGCAGAAATTAAGTATACACATGAAAACAAACATCTAAACTTATTTTTATTTTTCAATATTATATATTTTTTCAAACATTTTTAAGCTTTTAAAAAAATAATATTTTGTTTTTACTTTTTGTTTAGGGTTTATTGTTTTGAAAAATTTGTCAAATATTTTATCTCGAGTCTTATACCTTTCCATTATTTTTCAGTTTTTCATGATTAGATTAAAATTCAACTATAAATCACTAAAGTGAATAGGGGAATAACATAGGTGTTCCTCCTGAGGAACGGTGACAGTTAACAGGTTAAAATAATTTGCTCAATTTTCAACATGCTAAAAACTATTCTGATTCTGTTTAGGCTCATAATACATTTTTATTTTATTTAAATATTGTTTTTATTAACAATAATGTATTTCATAATGTATTTACAATTTATTATAACCAAGCATTTTATTAGTTAGTGTGCCATACAATTTCAATTGTACTTCGAAAAGCAATGGGCATCAAATATAAAATGAATGTGTTTTAAAACTAATTTGTAGTTATTTATATATTTTGATATATTTTAGGTTATACATTTGAAAACTTCATTTCTCTGAGCTATTGTCTGTTTTGTGTGATTGTCAGGTAACACTCGTCCTAAAGTGAGCGTCCTGCAGCCCTCCAGTGAAGAGATTTCCACAAAGAAAACAGCAACACTGATGTGTGTGGCCAACAAGGGCTTCCCGTCAGACTGGACACTGAGCTGGAAGGTGGGCCGGGGATCAGCAGCGGGTCTCAGGACAGCAGTGTCGGGCTCCTGAGAAGAACGGTCTGTACAGCTGGAGCAGCAGTCTGACTCTCTCTGAGCAGAAGTGGAGCTCAGTGACCTCAGTGACCTGTGAGGTCACACACAAAGACTCAGAGTAATCCAGTCACTGGACAATTGATCAGAGATCAGTGTTCACAGTAGATCCACTCCCTCTCTCTCTCGGCTTCTGTTCTGCATCTCCCACTCTGTGTCTCACATGAAGAATAACTGTGTGTTTCTCTGTTCATTCTTCTTCACTTTCCAGCTTTTCTCTCTCTCTCTCATCTGACATCTGCTCTGATTTTCTTAAACAACATCACACCAGTGCATGTCTAGTTTATTCATTCACTGTCGACTGTGTTTCATTAAAAATTTAAGAAATAAAACAATATTTCATCTTTATGTCTTTGGCTCATTTTGTTTTATTTGAAAGGTTTAAGCATCAGCTCACATTGTTAAATAAAACATCAGTGACCTGAGCATGAAAACACCTGCAGATGGAGTCACATTATCTAACTCTAAAATTATTAAGAGATTTTAAACTATAAACTGAGTCTGATCTCAGCACTCATACTGATCTTATAAATATTTTCATTTAAAAAAATTAATTTATACTAAAGTTGTCATATTCAAAAAAGAACACACACCAACCCGTACAAAAATTAGGACTTTATAGTGATCCCATGTGATTAAATTAACAATTTAATATATAATTATATAAAAAGTTTTCTTTTTAAATGTATTATTTACTAAATATACATTCTCTATAGCACTAATATAAAGAGACTTAATAAAGTGTCTCTCATCAGCTGCAGTATGTGTCATGTGTATCAGTGCAGTCACTGTGAAGTCTCACTGATGGAGGTTTTTGTACGACTCTTTATCACTGTGTGAACACACCACCACTGTGATAACTCTGACAGTAATAATCTCCTGCATCTTCAGTCTGGACGTCACTGATGCTCAGGGAGTGAAATCTGTGTTTGATCCACTGCCACTAAATCTAGATGAAATTCCTGTCTGAGGCTGTTCACTCTATATACAGGAGTTTAGGAGCTTCTCCTCAGGTTTCTGTAAGTACCAGTGTAAAATAATCACCATTATAAACTGCACTACTGACTTTACAGTTTATTTGAACATGTTGTTTGGTTTGAACTGCTTTTCTTGATGGACTCTGGTAACAGTGTACTGTCCCTCTACACTGAAAGAAACAACAGGAATAAAATATAAACAACACTCAAACAAATTAATATTTCCTCCAAAGTTATAAAACAAACATTATATAATCGTTGCTACACAAACCTTGAGCAAACACTGTCAGTGTCCCAGATAAAGATGATGATGAAAGTCATTATTGTTCTTTTGGTGCGTGTGATGATGTAGATTATATTGTGTTGTGTTGTCAGTCATGAAGTGTTAAACTAACAGCATCTATAAACACTCTCAGATCCACTGAAGCATGTGATCACAATGCAAAGAAGTGGGCAGGATTTACAAAAAGCTCATAAAAATGGCCTAAACACACTAATAGACACACACTTTTGAGTTGATGAACATACTAAATAATCTCCTGCAAATAAAATCAGTGAGAAAAATATAGGGTGATATTAGACAAAAGTTAAAATAGATAGATTTTATTGTACAGTTTTTTCATATTGGTGAAATTAGGGAAAAGTTTAAATATTCTACCACCCAAAAATGTGTCTCTCCTTGATGAAGATCTGCTTTCTCTCCTAAATATAAGTCTGTATCTGAATGTCAGACGTTGATTCACATGAATCTAGTTCTGCAGATCAATACTGAAAAAGGTCTAGTGTCAAAAACATGTTTAATAAAACATTTAATAATAAAACTTATTAGCATGTTACATTTTGTGTCCTAACAGCTTAATTTATCAATGAGACTTACCCACGGCCAACTGAGGAAATGTATCATGATGTTTAATAGT
>JAGGEC010000091.1:0-43468 GCA_019155185.1 Beaufortia kweichowensis | reverse complement strand
GTATATGTAAATGCATACACACACTGTTATATAAAACCCAGATGCCAACGTAAATACAAACGTTGTAGGTAAACTGTGAACATGTAGAAACACACTGGCTAACCTTGTAAAATTTGACCTGACAGAAATAGCTCATTTAACTGTTAAACTGTGAACCGACAGAAAACAAAAATCTAGCATCGATCGTCCACATTAACACTACATTAACTTATTAACGATTAACTTATTAACGCTTAACTAACAACTGTTTTAGGTAATTATTTTTGTCATAAAGATTTCTATAGATTAGACACTCACCGCTTCAAGCTGCTTTCAAAACGCCTCAGGTTACGTGATGTGAACCCTTGTTCCCCTGAGAGGGGAACGGTGACTGCTAGCCAGCTTAATGACGCTTATGGAACGCTTTTTGCGCACGCGCCTGAAGCATCGGTGCAAGATTGCCGATATGGCTGGACTGAACGTCACAGGCGGGTGACGCCAGGACCAGGAAGCTATAAAGAGCGCGGAACGCATACACATTCAGCGCAGGGCGCCGCCGTAAGCTGTTTCAGGCACGCAGGGAGTATGGCCGAAGACGCAGCATCTCGCTCCTCTCAGGGAACAAGGGTTCCATACGTGACCTGAGACGCTCCTTTCAAGGGAACTCAACGCCAAGTCCAGCTGAATGGACGCTTATGGGAACGCAATCCCAACGTCGCTTCGCACGGAAAGCAAGTCCCTGGAAGTGTGAACCGTGAGAGCACAACAAGAGGAACTACACTCGACAGGTTGTTGTAGACCCTGGCTCGCAAGCCAGAACGCCATAAGGGGGGGAGACGGCGAGATTTCCTGGCCGCTTACAACTACTCGGTGAAGGCCCCTAAGGGCAGATATATGCAGGACCCTCGGTCCTGATACAAGAACATACAGGGAATACACGCGCAGATTCACTGGCGGTAACCAAATACTAAACGCATGGGCTCACCCACCGCGATGGAAGTCACCAGCCCCACCGGCCCCGGGAAAGTGCAAAGGAGCAGAAACCCAGAGTTCCTAAGGTAGCTGGCTCTCGAGCCAGAACCGCAGAAGCTGGAAACACACGGCGAGACTCCAGCTGGCCGGTGTGTCCAGAGTACAAGTCAATCTCTCAGGGCCGAGGTGCATGGGAACCTTGGCACGGGTCCTGGCCCCTCGAGCCAGGCCCCAAAGAGGACGAGACAAGACCCCACTTGCCACAAGTCAAATAAATAGAATACACAGCGAGATTTCCTGGCTGTCATTCAGTAGAAAAACAAGCCCCTCAGGGCTGCAGAACATGGGCACCTGGCGTGGAAGCCAGGTCCAAGTCATAAAACGCGATCTAACGCGGAGCTGCAAGGACCAGCCGGGCCGGTGCACACATCTTCGAGCTGCAGCCCCTGACCGAAGGCCTTAGAGGCCGCCATACCCCCTAGTTGAATGAGCTTTGACAGACAGTGGAGACTGCTGTCCAGAGGTCTTGAAGCCAGTGAGATAGCCTCGACTATCCACCTGCTAAGAGATTGTTTGGTCAGCCGGCACTCCAGCTGGGAGGACCAAAGCTACTGCCTGAAACAACTGCTCAGACTTTCTCAAGGGAGCTCGCACTGGACACGAAAGATTAGCTTTCTCCTGGTCCGGAATCCTGGAAGGGAGGAGGACAGAAGGCTCCAGGTAACGTAATGTGCCTCGCACATTGGTGGGTACTTTCGGATACATAACCCTCTTTAGGGTACAGAAAAGCCTTAACCATGCCTGGGGAAAAGCCAGCCAGGCAAGAAGGAGAGACTGAGAGAGCTTGGCAGATCACCAACTCTCTTCAGGGAAGATACCGCCAGCAAGAAAACAGTCTTGAGGGTCAGGAATTTGACCGAAACGGCCTCCTAATGGGTTCGAACGGTGCCACCGACAACCCTTTGAAGTACCACCGCCAGATCCCACGTGGGAACTCTGGCACGTAACACCGGCCTCAGCCTCCTGTAGTGCCCACGAAGGAAGCGTGATAACCAGCGGTCTCGACTCACAGACTGGCCGCGGGACAAGGTCATGAAAGGCAGATACCGCAGCCGCGATAGACCTTGACCGTGAGAGGGCATAAGCCCCGGCGAAAAAATCGATCTTGCAAGAATTCCAGAACCACGCTTAATCGGGCAGTTAACTGGATCTTGACGCCGATCTGAACACCCAGGAAGAGAAGACTTCCCATTTCAAGGCGCATAGCTTCCTCGCGTGGAGGGAGCCCTGGATTGCAAGATGGTTGCTACAACCTCGTCGAGAGACACGAGCCCACGGCTGGGGCCAGACCCACAGTTTCCACATCTCTGGGCAAGGGTGCAGAACAGTGCCTTGCTCCAGAGACAGAAGGTCTCTTCCTGAGTGGCAGCCTCAACGGGTGCCGCCGAGGAGTGCTATCAGGTCCGAGAACCACACTCCGGTCGGGCCAGCGGGGTGCCACCAGTAACAGGCTAATCCTGTGCTGGCGACCCGCTCCAGGACTCCCGGGAGCAAAGCGATCGAGAAGCTGCATGCCGCTGAGCCTCGCCACGGATGTAATGAGAGCATCCAGCCCCAGAGGGGCTGGAGGTACTAGGGAGAACCATAAAGGATTGCGCGTGAGCCTCCTGAGACGCAAACAGGTCCACTTGTGCTGGGAGAAAGGTATCCCAGATCAGATTCACCACCTCGGGTGAAGTCTCCATTCCCGGGCCTCGCCCCTGCCTCGGCCAGGCCCGCCTCCCACATTCAACCGTCCTGGGATGTACTGCCTCTGAGTGAGAGCAGCTTCCTTGGGACCACAACAGGATCTGGTGTGCCAATTTGTAAAGAGGGCCACCACAGACCACCTTCATGGCTGATGCATCGCTATGAACCGCTGACGGTTGTCCGGCCAGACCAACACGTGGTTGTTGCTGAGGTGAGGAAGGGAACTGCCTCAGTGCTTTCCATACCGCCAGCAACTCTAGGCAATTTATGTGCCCACCGGAGCTGGCGGCCCTCCATAGACCTCCGGAGCAGCGGGTCTTCCATTACCAGCCTCCAGCCCGACAGGAATGCGCCTGTCATAAGCTGCTAGCGCCTGACATATTGACCCCAATGTCGGGCCCTGGGAGAGAAACCCAGGTTTGCCCCACACCGCTAGTACCCTCAGACACCTGTGGGTGACCTGAATGATGCGGGAAGGGTTCCTCTCGGGAAAACCCTTTGGATTTGAGCCACTGGAGAGGTCTCATGTAGCAGGCCCAGAGGTATGAACACGCCATGCCGCTGCCATGAGACCGAGTGCATGTAAAGCCAGTGCAGGACTGTGACTCGCTGATGCAATTTGAGCCCCTTGGACGGCTGCCTGAATGGTTTGAATGCGCACCCCGTAAGGCGTAGAGACATGACCCTCGAGTCCCATTCCCACGCCTAGGAAAGTTATTCTCGAACTGGAGAAAGTGAACTCTTCTTGGCGCCTCAGCCAGCAACCCCAACTCCTTCATGTGGAGCCGAGAACAACATCTCGATGTTGGACCGCTTAAGGCTTCTGACTCTGCCAGAATAAAGCCAATGCGCCTATGTAGTTCAATATGCTTAATGCCCTGTTAGCGAACGGCTTACAGGGCAGCATCTACACATTTGGTAAAGGTGCTGAGGTGACAGGGCTAGACCGAGCGGGAGAACCCGAGTATTGGTATCGCTTACGCCTCAAAAGCTTTGGTCCTCAGGAACTTCCTGTGCTTCGGTAGGATGGAGACATGGAAGTATGCTTTCATGTCTATTGTGACAAACCAGTCCGCAGAGACCGGATTTGAGACACAATCTGTCTGAGTGTAAGCATCTTGAACTTCCAGCTTCTTTACTGAAAGATTCAGGTGCGCCAGATCTAGAATAGGCCGCAAGCCTCCATCCTTCTGGGAACTATGAAGTAGCGGCTGTAGAAGCCCGCTTCTCTCTGAGTGGGGAACTACTTCTATGGCCCCTTTGCCAGGAGAGTCTGTACTTCGTGTTCCATGACCAGAGCTTGTAGGGCCCACCGTGGCACCACCCCTTGACGCGGGCGGGCTGCTACCGACTGAATCAGAGCATCCCAATTCTACTATGCGAGAACCCAACGTGGAAATGTTTGGCAGAAGTTCCCTCGGGCTGGTGTCTGGTCAGACGCTTTGAAAAGTGGCTGGTGGAGGTTGGCACGCCAAGTGAGCCATTGTGGGAACCAGCCCCTCGGGACTGGTCTGAAGTTGAAGGTTTTTGCGCTTTGGCAGAAGCTTGTATGCTGCCAGGTAAATCGCTGAAGGAGCCAGCCCCCTTGCCAGCCCCAGCCCCTTGGTACACTTGAGAAGGGGTGTTACGCTACCGTGATGGTACCCTGACACCAGTGCGCGCCCCGGCAGGGCGCGGAACAACGCTGAGCATCTAGAGAAGGGTACGGGACAGGACCAGGCCGCATGATGAGGCGCTAACCGGTCTGTTCCCAGGGGCTTTATGGGACAGGCTGACGCCACGCAGTCAGGTGCCCCCTCTTGGTCCCCTCGGGCTGCCTTAGCCTGGAATAACGCCCTCAGGTCCGCTGGCTGGGAAGGGTGGGGAGTTTAGAGGCCCCCAGAGCCCCACTGACGCTGTGGTGGGGCTCGGAGGAACACTCTCCTTCTGCCCTACCTCGGCAGCAGAGGTGGAGGGCTGGGGCTGCTCCCGCCCAGCAGCCCTCCAGCACCCCGGATGACGGCGAGGGATAAATCTGCGCAGAAGGCCGCTGGCCTGGCTTTCGCTTTCCGGAACCTGTTGACGACGGAGTTAACCGTGATCGCCCAACAGGCCCCCGGGATAGCGGGCATCAAGCAGCAGGGTCTTATCGGCTGCTTTGATGCCAGAGAGGTTTAACTATAATGCCTCTCCTCAGAGCCACCAGGGCAGACATAGATCTGCCCACAGCCTTGGCTGTTTCCTCGGATGGCACGGAGAGATTACATCAGTGGCCCGGGCGCAGCTCTAACCGGCGCCCTGGTCCACCCCTCGCCTTCATCTTAGCTCCCGCAGCAGGTCAGCCTGATAGGCCTGGAGCATGGATATCGTGATGGAGGCATGCCCCAGCCTGACCTGCTGCGAATACGCTTTCCCCACCAAAGCCGGGTAGTTCTGGCACGGCTTTGATGGGAGAACTGGCTTTGAGCGACGATGCCAAACCGGGGACAGGTAGCCCGCCGCGCCAAGCTCCACCGCTGGCATCGCATTATTCGCGTGTTCGCGCTCGCAAAATGTTGGAATAAACAGAGGTACGGGACTGTGAACACGGGTCGGTTATGGTCTACTCCACGCAACATGATAACTCGCTATGTAGGTCGGGAAAGAACGGTAAGCCCCGCGGTGAGGTGGCGCTTTGCTTTGAGAAAGCGCCATCCAGTTTGCTAGGCTGGCGAGCGCTTTCAGCTTCAGCGGCCAGTCGAAGCTTAAGCTGGGCCACTGCCCGCTACCACACCTCAACCAGCTCTTCATACATAGGGGACGCCACTTTCCCTCGGCGTCCACACTCTGCAAATCTCCCTCCTCAGAGGAAGACAGCAGAAAATGCGGACTCCCCCCACTGGCAACAGGAACCGAAGCACAGGCCTGTTGACCGAGATGGAGAGAGGACGAAGCGGAGAGGGGAGGAGAAAGGGCAGGACCCGTCTCCATCACATCGGCTAAGTCCATCTGCGATCCCCATGACGGAAGCCGCCGCCCTGCCTCGGCAGGACCGGCGCCGCCATGAGAACCGCCAGGCTGGGCATGTTTATTTGCACATGCCAGCCGAGAGCGGAGAGTGCGGAGGGGGAGAGCTTCACAATGCACACAGTCGGCGCTCTCAAGCGCTCGTTATGAAGCGAGCACATGGGGGAACACATGGTTTGAAAGACATTTATAATTCACTTTCTTTCTCTCACACACTCAGTTAATGGCGTTTTCGAGCGCCCTACACATTCAACAATCACACACACGCGCAGCTGAAGGCACAAAAGCTGAATGTGTGTGCGTTCCACGCTCTTTTATAGCTTCCAGTCTAGCCATTCGGCAATCTTGCACATCGCAGCCAGACGCCGTCACGCAGTGCTCCTATATAGCGTCATTCGCTGACGCAGCGTTGAGTTCCCTTGAAAGGGAACTTCAGGTTTTGCGCGCCAAAGACTCTTCAGACAGCACTCTGCTGCTCACGTCACGACCTGTTTCAATAGGCCCCTCCCCTCCCTTACAGAAGCCTAACATACTAAGTTGTCTCTACTTAACATGATCATTGCACTCAATATTTCACCTGAATAGTGCAAACAACTAATTAGATTTAGTAGTGACAACGTTTTTTTTTTAAAACGACAAAGAATAAGTAATGACCACTTAAAATGTTTCATTAATACAAAATCTGGGTTTAGAGTGTAGAATCTGCACCTATGGAAATGATAATTGTGTCTTTAGAGTAAATGTGACCCAGTCTGTGAAAACCAGGCTAAAGTATAAAAATCTAACTCTGAGATAACAAGCCTCAAAGTTTGATTTCACCTATTAATTTCACTATGATTTCAATCTTTGGCATGACATTACTCAGACAATATTAAAGATATCAATGTTAAATTCTCACAGAATGTTCTTTACATTACATAATATGACAAAAAACTACTTTTCACAGACCGGATCACAAATGGTTTTCTATTAACTTTTTTGCTGTCAAAGCAAATACTGTAGATAAAGGTCAAGCAGAAAGTATCAAACTATGTTTTGATATACAACCAGTCTTACAGTGCGTCTTAATGTGGTAAGTTAAAACGTTTTTTTTTTATTGTTATAGACATTTCCACACCACAGTAAATAGGACATTGTCATTGTAAACAGTTTTTTTCATTGTGATGCAAATAAGACCACAATAGTTCCTTTATCATAATTTCTCCACTTCCTATAAAACTAGTCTCTGCATTGTTTAAATCAACTAAATACAGTATTATACATCAGGTCCAACAAAACATTCTTACTACAGTGTATTGTAAATGTATTATAAGATCTGTATATATATGCACCTACCAGAGGCTCAGGAAGAAGAAACCCAAAGTCTTCAGAGACATGATACTGCGCCAGAGACAGCAGTTTCTCTGCATTTGTCACTTCAGTGCCCATAATGCTTAATACAATCTAAATGATTGACTCCCTGTGTGAACTACCAACTATCCAACCTACTTAGAAATGGAATCAGCTTTATATACCAGGTAACAAAACTCTCTCTCTCTCTCTCTCTCTCTCTCAATTTCAATTTCAATTTCAATTTAAGTGTGCTTTATTGGCATGACAAAAATTGTACAATTGCATTGCCAAAGCAATTGGAGCTGGGCTGCATACAAATAGTGCAAATTTATGTACAAAGAAAAAGTTAAAATAAAAGTAAGAAGTTCTCTCTCTCTCTCTCTCTCTCTCTCCTGACTGCAGCTGTGGCGCGTCAGAGGAGAAATGACCCTCCAAGTGAGCCTGGGTTCTCCCAAGGTTTTTTCTCCATATATATATATATATACACATTCATTACAGTTTTTCTGAATTGTTAAAACACTAAACCCCATTCTCTGAACCAAATCCTGAATATGCTAAACTAATCTGTCGAATAAATCACTCTTTCTGCAAAACCTTAAACAAGTTTTGACAAGTTTTGCAAATTTTATGCACTCTTTTTGCAAGACTCTAAACACATTCTCACTCACTAAAACGCAAAACACTAAACACAAGGGGCAAAAGTTAAACACAACTAAAGCACAGTGGTCATCAATTACACACAATGACTCAAAATTGTTCACACTCATTTCTAATTAAGTGATCAGAAGGTACAAAATGGTCCAAAGCACAGATGGTAAATCCATCAGCTATGGATAACATTGTGAGAGGTAGAGGTAGAGTACGGATACGAGCTGGTGGACAAAGAGGATGAGGAAGAGCTCTCTCTAAGACTAAGAACAATGATTTCAGATTAAATTAGAGCTACTGTCATAGATCATGTTCTTGTGCATGGAATGACAATGTGGGAGGCAGGACAAAGAGTTCAACCTAATTTGAACAGATTCTCTGTGGCCACCATAATCAGGACATTCAGAGAAGAGAACAGGTAATTTTTTTTTATAAAATTATATTAAAAAAATTATAAAATAAAGAAAAGCTGTCCAAACAGACAATATTTCATGAAAGTAATTTCCATCACATGTTTATTACATGTAAGTTTTATTTTTATAATTTTGTAGAATTGCAAGACAAGCACATCAGGGTGGAAGAGCTGCTATGTTTTCCCAAGAGCAAGAGGTTCTCATTGCTGATATGGCCCGTCAAAACAATGCCATCAGACTTCGTGAAATTCAGCAAAGAGTTATTGAAGACAATTTACAGTTTTTTCTGATGGCTTAAGCACATTTTTTGTAACTATTGGCTATTTTTTGCAAAACTCTACACAAATAAGAAAAACCCTTCACCAAATCAGCAAAACATTGTAGTTTTGCAAGAGCTAATAAACCTTGCTTAACTCTTCAAACCTTCTGTGAAAATGGTATTTTCAGATCAAACAGTTAACAACAAGCCATCACATTAATAAGCACACAATGCACCTAACTACACACTGATGGTATGAATAAAAACACATCTGGCTTTGCTTTCTCTGTGCACAAAGTAGGCTATGTCAGTTTGAGGGCATAGTTTTGTCATAGTTCTGTAAACATAGAGGGATCCAAACTTCAAGTACTGGTGTTTATTTACACGCATCAAAACAAACACAAGTGTCTTTTTCCAAGTCAAAACAAAATAGTAATTTCACTAAGAAAAAAAAAAGAAATCAGTCTACATCGTGTCGTCTCTCTGGGTCCGGCAACAAAATTTCGTCTATATCACATGCAATGTCCTCTAGTCCAAGGCACCGGGAAAATATCTTCTGGAATGCATGATCCAGGCCTGACATGATGCTTGGTCAATATCCCCACATGCCTCCTCCATTGCCTGTAAAAGGGCTATGCGTTGATGGGGATGACGGTCATAGACCTTCCAGCGCCAGGCAGAGAAGAACTCTTCAATTGGATTCAAGAATGGAGAGTATGGGGGGAGGTTGAGTACAGTGAAGAGTGGGTCATCTGTAAACCAGTTGCGGACCAAAGCAGCCCTATGGAAACTAACATTGTCCCATATGATGACGTATCTGGTCTGCTCTGGTCTCTGAACATTAGTGAGCATGTCATGTAAGGTGTCCAGGAATGTAATAATGTGTGTGCAGTGTTAAATGGGCCCAGGGTTGCATGATGGTGAACAACACCATTTTTACTTATAGCTGCACACATAGTTATGTTACCACCACATTGTACTGGGACATTGATTATGGCACGGTGTCCAATAATGTTCCTGCCACGTCTCCTTGTCTTAGTGAGGTTAAAACCAGCCTCATCCACAAAAAACTGCTCATGACCCATGACATCTGCCTCTAGCTCCATCACTCTCTAGACAAGACAAAACAAATTCAGCACAGCAGGCCCATGCACAGCACTACAGTATGCACTTCCAGATTCAGTACCAATGATACTATAGCTTACCTGCACATAGTCATATCGCAGCTGTTTTACACATTCACTGTTTCTTTCAAAAGGTACTCTGTAGATTTGTTTCATTCGGATTCTGTTGCGGGCAAGTACACGACCTAATACAGAAATGCTCACATTGTGTATGTTTTGGAAGGTGGTGTCATCCTCAATTATGCGCTGCTGAATTTCTCGTAGCCTTATGGAATTTTTTGCAATCACCATATTGACTATATGTGTTTCTTGTTCTGCAGTGAACATTCTTCCTCTGCTCCCAGCATCTGGTCGTCTAGTAATTCTGTAAAGTAACAATTTCAGTATTTTTACATCTATGGTATTGTTGTGTTTCTCATTAGAATATGGCAGTGCTACAAATCTTAGTGCAAAGTGACTGTACTAACCGATTCTCATTTCGAAATGTCCTTATGATGCTTGCTACAGTGTAGCGGCTCAAGTTAGGCTGAACCCGTTGGCCAGCTTCCCTCAGGGTCATTCCATGGTTGATTACATGGTCCACTGTTGTAGCTCTGATGTCATCAGTAGTTCTATTTCTTACTCTTTTTACCCTTCCTTTTCCCCCTTCTCGTCCTCCTCTTGCTCCTCCTTGTCCTCTTCCTCGGCCTCCTCTAATTCTCACTCTTCTCACTCTTCCTGCTCCCTCCATTGTACTCCACATGGACAGCTTACCTGTAGCTTATTTATAGTGCTTAGGCTGATTGCAAAGTGAACTAATTATCTAAAACAGTTTTCACATGTGACAGCGTGCCAGACAGTTGGCAAAATAGTGTAAATAATAGCCATAAATGTGTATAGTTTTGCTAGGAGTGTGTTGATCATTTGAAAATTGAGTGTAAAGCAGTGAGTTGTGTTTACAGTTCTGCAAAAAGAGTGCTCTGCAGTGGATTGTACCTACAGTTTTGCAAAGTGTGTGTTACAAAATTGTAAACTGAGTGCAAAGCAGTGTTTGTGCTTTTAGTTTTGCAAACTCAGTGAGTGGTTTTGCTATAAGTATTAATAGTTTTAGAAATTGTGCTATAAGAATCACAGTTAGGGTTTAAGCATTCAGAAAAAAACTGTAAAATGACTTCGTAGACCAAAATATAATTGTGCAAACATATGAAACATATCATTTATGAATTATTTTTTTTCATTCACAATAATGAAGAAAAGCACATCAACATCCTGGCAACCAAACACCCTGGCAGTGAATTGGATTTTGAGTTATTTTCATTTCAATGTATGTATGTCTGCTGTAACATAGTGCGTTATTGCGATGACAATGCTCACTAATCCCTACACTGTTCAAAAATGTCAAATAACGTGAAAACCCATAACTGTGAAAACTACCATTACACCATCTAAACTGTAAGAAACCTTTGGGTAATCTTCAATGACCAGCTGTCCTTTACCAAACACATCTCAAGGATATCACAGTCTTGTAGATATGCACTTTACAACATCAGGAAGATCAGGCCATATCTCACAGAGCACACCGCCCAACTGCTAGTCCAAGCCATGGTAATCTCCAGACTGGACTATTGCAATGCTCTCCTGGCTGGTCTTCCTGCACGAGCAATCAAACCACTTCAGATGATACAGAATGCAGCAGCTTCACTTGTTTTCCAGGAACCCAAAAGAGCACGTCACACCTCTCTTCATCTCTCTCCATTGGCTACCGGTTGCTGCCCACATTAAATTTAAATCACTAATGCTGACATTTAAAACCATTACAAACTCTGCACCCTCATACTTTAACTCTCTTCTACATACCTACAACCCATCCAGAACCCTGCGCTCAACGAACGAACGCCGACTGGCGGTACCCTCACAGAAGGGCACTAAATCTCTCTCTCGTTCCTTCTCCTTCTCTGTCCCCGGCTTGTGGAATAATCTCCCTAACGCAATGCCGCAAAACCGTTCTGCCACATCCCTCACCTCCTTTAAGAAACAACTAAAAACACACCTCTTCCACGAACACCTGACATCATAATACAAAAACCTCTCTTCCTCTCACAGGTCCTTTTATCTAGCACTGTAAAACATTGTAAACTTAGTAAAGCACTTCTTAGTACTATTGTTGCCGCTTCTGATGTATCGCTTCATTGTCTCCTTCTATTGTAAGTCGCTTTGGATAAAAGCGTCAGCTAAATGCCTAAATGTAAATGTAAATGTAATCTTTTTCACATAAAAGTACTGTTAAAATACATTCGTCACTGTATCATAACTTAATATACTAAATGTTCATTTTTTATTTAATACACAATTTACAGATCTTGTACAGGTATAACCATGAAATTATAAAGTACATGATGATATGAGACCTTCAAAAAGTGTTCATTTAAAGTGTCTGACAAGCATCAGCAACCGTTTCTGCTTAAGATGTGCAGCTAACAATCAGAAGGTAAAATATATTTTTTATTCTTTCTATGTGGTTTCTATCAACGGAAACTTTGTTTTGACCGTCGAAAACAGACGTTAAATCTATTGTTAATTGTGTGTTTGTCGTTGTAACATTTGGGTGCAAACTGTTAAAACACCTCAACAAGAGACACAATCTGCGTCTTAAAGCTTAAAATACTGTTTTCTAAGGTGAGGTTGTGTGTATCTCACCACTTTTATTGTTAAATCGTATAATGTGAGAGTAATTTGTTAATTTCTGTCGGGAGTCTAAAGAAAACTCATATGCTGCTGTAGCAAACGCTTTGAACTTTAGCTTGGGCACATCTGACGTATGACGCAACAGCGAGCTGTCGAGGTCTTGGAACCGTCCGTATTCAGCCCGTGTTTTCTATCCCCGCACGTCAAAGTACTCTAACAGTGGGAGCTAGAGAGCACAGGTGCTGGTGGCTACAGAGAGGCATCTGTGGCTGAACCTGTCGGAGATCAAGGCGGCAGATAAGGCCCTGCTTATGGACGCCCCGCCCTCTCCCGAGGGCCTGTTTGGCGACGCGGTAAACACAGTAGTTGACAGGTTCCGGGAGGCAAAACAGCAGGCGGCGGCATTCCACCGGTTCCTCCCTCGCCGACATCCGGTCACTGCTGGGCAGGAGCAGCCTCAGTCATCCGGCTCCTCGAACTGTGGTCTCTCTTCCTATCGGGGAAGGCAGAAAGAGAGTGTGAGCTTGCGGGCTCCGCCGCAGCGCGACTGGGGCTCCGGGCGACACTCTCAGCCCTGGCCCTCACAGCCAAGGACAGATCTGAGGACCGTCATTCAGGCCAAGAAGGCCGGGGCTAAGAAGCGTGGAACCTGACAGCCGAGGCGCCAGGTCCCCCATGCTCAGCCCCTCCGAGGAGGGTTGGTGTGCACCTCAACATACGGTGCCCACCCCTTCCACGCAACCCCAAGGAGAGGCCCTGTTGTTTCCCCGCGCTCTGCTTCGGGACACGGTGGCCTCTGGGTGCAAGATAATTTGCAAAACATTGCACACTCTCGAGTTTATCCCTGCCAGTTCGGTCCAGGACCTCGAGTCGGTAAAAAATGTAAGACCAGACACCAGTCTCGAGAGGCTGGTTCCCTTAGTAGAGTATTTGGCAGCGAGGAAACTTCAGCCAACCATCTCTCCCTGGGTTCTACAGACAGTAGAACAGGGGTACATGATTCAGTTCGGGCGGAGGCCGCCCGCTTTCAATGGGGTATTGTCCACCGAGGTGGGCCCCGAGCAAGCTCTGGTCTTGGAACACAAAGTGCACACACTTCTGGCGAAGGGGGCAGTAGAAATAGTTTCTCCTCCAGAAAGGCAAACCGCCTTTTACAGACGGTACTTCCTTGTTCCCAAGAAGGATGGGGGCTTACGCCCTATTCTAGACCTGCGTTCGCTGAACCTCTCAGTAAGGAAGCTGAAGTTCAAGATGCTTACGCTCAAACATGTCGTGACTCAAATCAGATCCGAGGACTGGTTCGTCACCATAGACATGAAGGATGTGTAGAGACTTGGCCGGGCCAAATGTTAGATTTCTTTAAGGGATCATAAAGTTAGATAACAAACAACAAATTCCTAGGTGGGAGTCCACAACAGAACCCCTTTTGGCTCCAGAAAGTCTGGGTTAAGTGATGACCTGCCGGTTGTTACTTAACTCAGGAGGACAGTTATGGCACCTCTTACCTTCCCCAGAGAGGGTGACCCCCAGCTCAACTCCCTGAGATTCTCCAGGCCCCCTGGAGATTTGCAGAGAGGACTAGAGAAGTACATTCCAAACACCTCAAAGAGACTCTCCAGGATGAGCAGGACTAAACTGCCCAATTTGTATCTATATATATATATCTATGTGTGTATTCCTCCATAATCACTTGATACCCTGCCATAGTTATTGCATGCATTTCATTGTCATTGAAGTTTAACTGTTATTTCATGACAGATATACACTAATGAATGAATAACCATGTGCCATACTTCATCTCTCTCTCGTGTGTGGTATCAAAATGATCCACAAATTATTTCCTAAATAATGATGCACAGTACATAGTCATGGCATGCATCATACTCACTTTACAATAAGTTTATGTGTTCGGTGCAAACATGACATAATGCCATACCTGTGTAAATCAAAGTCACAGGGAGAGACAAAGGAAATTTCTCCCGCGCACCCATGGCCCCTCACCCAGCTACCCATGGTAGCTGTGTCTTTAAGACCGACATGCAGCGGACAACTCGTTGCTCAGAAACTTGGAATCTATTCCAAACTTTGTGGGACCTGCCCTTTCTTTCCGGCAACTTTACTTCGGCAGACTTCGACACTTCTCGCAAAACTTCGCTCTCAGAACGGACTTCGCAAATCTACCGGGACACTCTTTCTCTCCGCGCACCAGGATTCTTGCCGACGCGAACTAACTGTTCAATGCAAGTATCACAATTCAACAGCTTAAAGCATTGCCCTTGGCTACCAAGGTGAACTTTTGTAGAGAAAACCCGGTGGTTTGTGTTCTGCTGATTTAATGTGCCACTCTTTACACTTTACTCTGATTTTTCTATGCTTTCTCTTGTATGCGTGTGAATGTGTATGTGTTTATGTTAGTTAATCGATATCGTATTTCAGTAGCTTAGTCAATAAATATTCATTTGTGTACACTTATGATTGTCTCTGCTTAATGCTCATAACACATCCCTTAAACTGTGCGATACTGTTACCGGCTCTGTATGTATTACTGTATTGGGCATGGACCGTTGTTAATCAAGGCCAGAAGAATAATGCGTTTATTGCACCAGGTAATGCCACAAAATACATATAGTCAATAATCTTTATCTGTAAGTATTTCCATTTGAGCCACAAATAATTATAACCTGAAACTGAACCGTGTTGCTGGGGAGTGTTTACAGTTTTTTTGGATTGCTTACACACTAAAATTAAAAGTAGTACACTATTAGCAAAACCTTACACTCAAGAAGCAAAACATCAGCCCATATTTGCACAACTATAAGCACATTGTCAACCTCCTACACTTGTTGCAAAACCTACACACAGTGATTTGCAAAACACTAAACACACTTAACGTACATTACACACAAAAATCTATCATGAAGTCACTTCCTTGCAATACCAAAGCACTGGCTGTCAAATTACCGCACCGTCCAACCAATTGGTTCAACACAGTCATCAGGTGTGCAAACACTTGTTTGCTTAATTGTAGACACACCAATCAGGTGTATAAGCACTATAAAAAGCAGCAGGTGAGTTCATCGGTCTTCAAGCACAATGGAAAGAGTCAGAGAAAGAGTAAGACGAGGAGGAGAACGAGGAGGAGAACGAGGAGGAGGAGGACAAGGAGGAAGAGGAGGAAGAGGAAGGGGAGGAAGAGGAATCAACAGAGGAGGAATCAACAGAGGAAGAGGAAGAAATGGAGGCCATGCTGGAGGTAGAGGTAGAGGTAGAGGAAGAGGAAGAGGAAGACAAGAAGGTTCTCAAAGAGGACCGAATCTGACAAATGAGATCCGCGCAACACTGACGCTGAGGGAGGCTGGACTGCGAGTACAGCCAAATCTAAGCCGATACACAGTGGCAAGTGTGATAAGAACATTTCGATTGGAAAATAGGTATTGTAAAAATATCATCATATCAAAAACATCTGCACGGTTTCAGTAACTGCTTACAGTACTGTATTATATGCACTATCAGCACTTCTGTTACCTTTTCCTGTGAAATTACTGTACTATTGTATACTGTTTTTTTCCACATAGGATTGAGGGTCAGGAACAACAAGGGGGAAGTCCTCCTATGTTCACAGAATAGCAAGAGAGGGAGATCGTAAACATGGTTTTGGCCAACAATGCTATAACACTCAATCAGCTCCAAACTAACATTGTCAATAACCATGCCAGTTTCAACGATATCCATCAGGTCTCAACATCAACACTGGCACGCATCCTAAAAAAAACCCATATTCAAATAAAGCAAATTTATCGAGTGCCTTTCGGCTTAATTCAAAGGCTGAAACGACCAAGTGCATGATTATGCAGAGGTATGTATTCACTTTAGCAGTGTGATCTTGCATACTGTCTCATAATCTTTACTGTACTGTAATATGTATACTAGATCTACACTGAACTACACAATTTTGCCTGACACTGTTCTTCAGGGAGTTTTACTTAATGGATGGAGAGGAGATCCAGCATGAGTTCATTTCCACGTGAATGAGGCTGGGTCTAACCTTGACGAGAACACGAAGGAGGGAAGAAAAATCATTGGCCACAGGGCTATAGTCAATGTCCCAGGGCAACGTGGGGTAATTATAACACTCTGTGCAGCTATTACACAGAATGGGGTTCTCCACCTCCCATGCCCATATGGGCCCTTACAACACAGCACTCATAATTACATTCTTGGACCAATTGCACAACATAACAGCAGCAAATCAAATCAGATCATATGCAATACATTGTTGTCTGGGACAATGTGTCTTTCCATCGCTTCTGCTCTTGGTTCAGAACTGGTTTCAGCAACATCCACATTTCACCGTCCTATATCTTCCACCATACTCTTTATTCCTCAACCCTATAGAAGAGTTTTTCTCGGCATGGCGGTGGAAGGTATATGATCTCCGTCTCCAGGCTGAGGTACCCCTCATCCAAGCCATGGAGGAGGCCTGTGACCAGATAGAGGTAGCAGCAATGCAAGGATGGATCTCGTCATTCAAGACGCTTTCCAAGGTGTCTTGCTAATGACAACATTGCCTGCGACGTTGATGAAATTCTCTGGCCAGATCCAGCTAGGCGAAGAGACAATGTCTAGTTTTTTTTTTTTTTACAGTAAACTTGCAGTACAATACTTAAAGTGACATTTTGTTACAGTATTATGAATCTCCATGTCAACATTTTGGGCGTGTTGAGAAATAAATAAGTTTCTTCAGTCTGCAACATTGGTCTTGTGTAGTGTTTGGTGGATTTACATTATATTTGTACTTTGTTGATGGTAGCCTACTGTAATCATAGGGAAGTAGAAGTGCTAAAAGTGTTTTAGGTTTATCACAGCAGAGTGTAACTCGTGCAAACAGAGTATAGTAATGTGAAACGTGTGTTTCATATGGTAACAAAGTGTGTTTTTTTTTAAACAGAAGTGTATAGTTTTTACAAGAGTGTTTAATTATGCAAAGGATCTGTAGTGTTTTGCTAATTGGGTGTGTGGTTGTGCTAATTGTGTGTAGTGTTTTGAAAACACGGGCCCTGTTTTGAAAGGCTATGCCTGTACGCTTTTCCCCCGTTCACTCTGCTCCCGGAAGTTCTGGAAAAAGTTCGCCAGCGCAGGGCTCGCCTGTTACTGGTAGCACCTCATTGGCCGTCCCGAGTATGGTTCTCGGATTTGATAGCACTCCTCGATGGCACCCCTGTAGAGTTGCCGGTCAGGAAAGATCTCCTGTCTCAAGCGCAGGGCTCCATCATCCACCCTTGCCCGGGGATGTGGAAACTGTGGGTCTGGCCTCTGAGGGGGCCCGACTCATACAGACGGGTCTCATACCATCCTAAGCTCCAGAGCTCCTTCCACGAGGAAGCTGTATGCCTTGAAATGGAAAGTATTTACTTCTTGGTGCACGGATCATAGGCAAGATCCAGTTAACTGTCCTGTCAGCACAGTACTCGAGTTCTTGCAAGACCGTTTTTCCTCGGGGCTTATGCCCTCGACTCTCAAGGTGTATGTGGCAGCCATCTCTGCCTACCATACTCCTGTTAATAGCCAGTCTCTGGGTTGAGACCCGCTGGTTGTATGCTTCCTCTGTGGCACACTGAGGCTGAGGCCGGCGTTGCGTGCCAGAGTCCCAGCTTGGGACCTGGCGGTGGTACTAGAGGGGTTGTTGGTCGCACCATTCAAACCCATTGAAGCCATTTCGGCCAAGTTTCTCACCATCAAGACGATGTTCTCGCTGGCGATCTCTTCTTTGAAGAGAGTTGGGGACCTCCAAGCTCTCTCTTAGTTTCTCCCTCATGCCTGGAGTTTGCACCTGGCATGGTTAAGGCTTTTCTTTACCCAAGACCGGGGTATGTGCCTAAAGTACCTACCAATGTGCCGAGGCCCATTACGCTGCAGGCCTTCTGTCCTCCTCCCTTCAGGAATTCGAACCAGGAAAAGTCTAATTTGGTGTGTCCAGTGCGAGTAGAACTGCCCCGTGGAGGAGAGCGGAGCAGTTGTTTGTGTGCTTTGGGCCGCCCAGCAAGGGTCTGTCGGCGTCCAAACAAACCCTTTAGCAGGTGGATAGTTGAGGCTATCTCACTGGCTTACCAAGTCTCTGGACAGTCGTCTCCACTAACTGTCAGAGCTCATTCTACTCGGGGTATGGCTGCCTCTAAGGCCTTAGGGTCAGGGGCTACACTTGAAGAAGTGTGCAATGCGGCGGGCTGGGCTTCGCCTCATACATTCGTACGGTTCCATGATCTGGATCTGGCTGCCACGCCAGGGGCCCATGTGCTTGCCCCCAGTCGTGCTCTGCGGATTCACACTAGCCAGGGTCTTGTTCTTATGGCGTAGTTGGGATAGCGTTCCCATAGCGTCAAACGCTGACGCAGCGTACAGTTCCCTTGAAAGGGAACGTCTAGGTTACTACGTAACCCTGGTTCCCTGAGAGGGAACGAGATGCGTCTCTCTGCCATACTCCCTGCGTCCCTGGGCGCAGCTTCGGCAATTAAGCTAATGTGATAGTGCCCCAAGGGTCCCTTTATACACTTCCTGGTCCTGACGTCACCCCGCCCGTGACGTGCAGTTTGCCATTCGGCATTGTTACATACGTGCTTCAGACGCTTAACGCAAAGGCGTTCCCATAGTGTCAAACGCTGACGACAGCGTAGAGTTCCCTCTCAGGGAACCAGGGTTACGTAGTAACCTAGACATTTTTCCCAAATAGATAAATGTATTTTGTATTATATCTTGTAAGTAATTTTAAAGACTATTGTTCACTCAAATCCATTTTATTACTTATCACTACTTAAAATCATCAAAATATTTATCTGATAATACAGTTACAGTATCACATATAATTTTTAAATAGTAAACTATGTTACCTTATTCAAAAACTATGTGTAATCAGGAGGTTTTCGTTATATTTATTTCTTTTACTAAGACTAGTAAATGACAATTTTACATCTCTGAAAACAACAACATGATTAACGCCAATGACAAACCCTGTTTGTGTTTCATAATACTAATATGTATTGTTTTGTTTTAAATGATGTAATATTATTTCCTGTCTCTAATGCAGCTGGTCTGTCTCAATATTGAATTCCTGATTGGCTGGAAGATGTGTGATCACCTTGGACAGTAGAATGCACAGGTACATTTACTGTAGCCAGTTCATTGAAGCACATACAGAAACCTTTACCAGTTACACGCTACACATCAATACAGATACTCAGACTTCTTAATAAACATATCCCATGCATTCACAGTTTGTAAAACATGTTTATTTCCTCTCTACAGATGAGTTGTGTTATTGATGTCAAGGCACAAACTTAAAAGGTGAGCGTGCACCATTTAAATGTTACGCTGTATTTTTTAAAGGTGAATTGCTGTGGTAACCTACTTCTAAATGACCAAAGTGAAATGTTTCTGTACTCAGGGTTAAATGGGGCAAATAATTAAAAGCAGTCCCTAGGGGACCCTGTACATCGAAACATTTTGCTAAATGAATACTATATGTGGTAAAATGTGATGTCGAGATGTTCTGACCAGGTGGCATTTTGTGTTGGGAGTAAGAATGAGTTGTACTGTAATAGGTAAATGTAAAACAGATTTTAATGTATAAAATATTTTTTTGTGATTTCAGGTCATGGGGAAAGACTGTGCTTGAGGAGAGCCACAGCAGATGACCACAGCAATCCAAAGAGTGGACTGTTTAGTCTGAAATGCATATTAAAAGATGGAGAAATCTTCTGGGGCTGGTTGGGCATAGATCAGGTTGTAGGACTAGTTTAAATGTGCCTGAAGTTCTGGAATTTATACCCGTTTTAAACAAAGAGGCCCAGGATTCAAAAGAACTATTCCTTAAGTATGTTCATTATTTTATGTTTTTATTATTTTAAATGTAATAATTACTATTTATTCAAATTATTAATTTATTTATTAATAAACTTTTTAACTGGATTACATAAAAAACTACTGGATATTTTTAATTAAGATTAATTGCCATTTTTACCCTAAAAGTGTTTATTTTCATTGTATTTTAACATATGATTCTGTTTTTTACTATTTAATTAACACTTATAACGCAAGGCAATATGCTGTTATCTAATCATTTTATTTAAAATCTGATCTGTATTTTATCGGTTTATTCCATGTAATTTTGGAAATGGTAATTTTCGAATCAGCCTTTGGAAACTTTGCCCAGTCTTTGATCGCTTTTTACAATTTTTTTGTGTATTTTACTCCTGAGCGAAGAACATAACCACTGATAAATGATCTTGTAATTGTGTACATGTCACGTTTAATAAATAAAGTCTAAATGTAAGCAACCAACTTCAGATCAGTGGTTCCTTTTATACACAGCAGACTTTGAAATAACTCATTGGATTAACTTGCGGTTTTGCGGCATTCACGTGCCGTTTTTGGAAACAATGAGACTCTCATGAAGGGTGTAACATGCTTCGCCCTCCATGTCATCATTTATCATTTAGGCAATACTCTGTGTGAAATTCTTAGTCGTGCTTGATTGAAACCAACACCCTTAGTTTCACGTTTATCAATATAACGTTACATGTTAAGACATGACTTTTCAAAGATCCACAAATTACTTAGATATGAACCGTAAACCACACTGTAAAAAAACGATCAAAAGCCTGGCAGCAAAGCTTCCAGGTGAATTCCGTAAAATTACCATTTCACAAAACTACATGGAATAAACCGTAAAAATTTTTTTTAAAAAATGTAAGATTTTACGGTCAAAATGATTGAGATAACAGCATATTGCCGTTTATAAGTGTTAATTAAATAGTAAAAAAACAGAATCATTATGTTAAAATACAATGAAAATACTTTTAGGGTAAATACTCTGAATGTTTATGGTAAAAGATCGTTTTACATGATTACATGAAACGGCTGTAAAAAAACAGGACAGATTTTACGGTCAAAATGAATTAAATTACAGTATATTTCTGTAGATAAATAGTTATTAAACAGATAAACAACCTCTAAAACTAGGGTGTTACACAGTTATCTACAGTGATTACCTAAAATATGGGTTATGTGACTATGTAGAAAACAAAAGAACAGTAAAAGGTAATATAAAAGGCTACAGGTTTGTGGCAATAATCCTAATAAAAATAGTCATTTCAATGAACTGCCAACAAATTATTATTATTATTATTATTAAACATTTACATTTGACAGTGTAAATACAAACTTAGTATTTCAGAACATTGCTACATTAAAATGGCAATTAATTTAAATCAAAATATCCAGTAGTTTTTTATGTAATCAGTTAAAAAGTTTATTAATAAATAAATTAATAATTTGAATAAATAGTAATTATTACATTTAAAATAATAAAAACATAAAATAATGAACATACTTAAGGAATAGTTCTTTTGAATCCTGGGCCTCTTTGTTTAAAACGGGTATAAATTCCAAAACTTCAGGCACATTTAAACTAGTCCTACAACCTGATCTATGCCCAACCAGCCCCAGAAGATTTCTCCATCTTTTAATATGCATTTCAGACTAAACAGTCCACTCTTTGGATTGCTGTGGTCATCTGCTGTGGCTCTCCTCAAGCACAGTCTTTCCACATGACCTGAAATCACAAAAAAATATTTTATACATTAAAATCTGTTTTACATTTACCTATTCCAGTACAACTCATTCTTACTCCCAACACAAAATGCCACCTGGTCAGAACATCTCGACATCACATTTTACCAAATATAGTATTCATTTAGCAAAATGTTTCGATGTACAGGGTCCCCTAGGGACTGCTTTTAATTGTTTGCCCCATTTAACCCTGAGTACAGAAACATTTCACTTTGGTCATTTAGAAGTAGGTTACCACAGCAATTCACCTTTAAAAAATACAGCGTAACATTTAAATGGTGCACGCTCACCTTTTAAGTTTGTGCCTTGACATCAATAACTTACACAACTCATCTGTAGAGAGGAAATAAACATGTTTTACAAACTGTGAATGCATGGGATATGTTTATTAAGAAGTCTGAGTATCTGTATTGATGTGTAGCGTGTAACTGGTAAAGGTTTCTGTATGTGCTTCAATGAACTGACTACAGTAAATGTACCTGTGCATTCTACTGTCCAAGGTGATCACACATCTTCCAGCCAATCAGAATTCAATATTGAGACAGACCAGCTGCATTGAGACAGGAAATAATATTACATCATTTAAAACAAAACAATACATATTAGTATTATGAAACACAAACAGGGTTTGTCATTGAGCGTTGTCATGTTGTTGTTTTTCAGAGATGTAAAATTGTCATTTACTAGTCTTAGTAAAAGAAATAAATATAACGAAAACCTCCTGATTACACATAGTTTTTGAATAAGGTAACATAGTTTACTATTTAAAAATTATATGTGATACTGTAACTGTATTATCAGATAAATATTTTGATGATTTTAAGTAGTGATAAGTAATAAAATGGATTTGAGTGAACAATAGTCTTTAAAATTACTTACAAGATATAATACAAAATACATTTATCTATTTGGGAAAAACGGAGAAAAGCAGCACAATGTGTAATGTGAGAGTAATTTGTTAGTTTCTGTCAGGAGTCATAAGGACAACTCGTATGCTCGCGTTGCGTCTATAAAACTGTCTTGCGTCATACGTCAGATGTGCCCAAGCTAAAGTTGAAAGGCTAAAGTTCAAAGTGTTTGCTACAGCAGCATATGAGTTTTCTTTAGACTCCCGACAGAAATTATACAGAAACATTATACGATTTAACAATAATAGTGGTGAGATACACACAACCTCACCTTAGAAAACAGTATTTTAAGCTTTAAGACGCAGATTGTGTCTCTTGTTGAGGAGTTTTAACAGTTTGCGCCCAAATGTTACAACGACAAACACACAATTAACAATAGATAATTGAAACAGTTGCTGATGCTTGTACGACTCCCGCTGCTGCACCACACTGCCTGAGGTGACTGTACCTTTCACAGGTACTGTTTTTTTTTTACGTTATTTGACATTTTACATGTAAATTTACAATCTATTTTTTTAAATATAATTCTGTATATTAAAAAAACGAGGAAAAGTCTGTAAAATAAACCAGAAAAAAACTGTAAAAATAATTTTTTTAACAGTGCATGAGGTTCCTAAGTGTAGGTCATATCCGCACTACACGAAATGTTGATCTACACCATGACCTGTTCGAGTTGTGACAGCAGTGGTGGTAATTGTAGTAGGCTTGACCTGAACTCACTTCTTTGCTTTGGTCCTATTGACTGCTGTACTGATTATATGGCAGAAGCCACTTTTACTTGAGAGGTAACATACTTTGTGTGAATTAAAATGCACAAACCAGAAGCAGTAATACACAACAAATGGAGAAAGGATGACTCTTTAAAGAACATAAAATAGGTATTTTAATTTTCATGTGTTCATCTATTAGGAATATGGACTGTTATGGATGTGACAATTCTTAAATCAGCACTTTAGCTGACTGTGAAAATCCTTTAACCCAAAAAAAATGCTTTAAAAACTAAGAGAGACCTCGCATGGGTATTTAAACCACCAAGTATTGACATCTAAAGCTTTCAGTATGATAGAAAGTGTTATAATTATAGTATACAGTAATTAAATGCAAAACTGCAAATGAAGAGCAACAGCTGCTTACTGGAATCCTACAGTTATCTACTAAAAATAAATATCCAATGTAAAAAGCTGATTTATTACAGCCAATTGTCATGCAGGAATTGAGGATTTTACTTCCAATCTTTTTTATTGACATTTTGTCAGGACAATATGAATTTCACTTACATCGAACCGATCAACAAACAACAAAACGTCCTTTTTGTGACCCCAAACCTTAACCATCCCTACAAAGGGAATAAACAAAACAAACAAACAAAAATAAATTAATTAATAATAAATAAATTTTTAAAAAAACACACGGATGTATAATACTCTCTCTTACTTAACATTCTGTAATATCCTAAAAGAGACATTTCTTAAGTATTTTCTGAGTCTGTGTCAGGGGGACAAAGCAAGCCTTTAATGAAATTCAAAAAAGGATCCCAGGTTCTACTGAAGGTTTTAAGGGAACCTCGAAGCATAAACCTTAATTTCTCAAATTGAATGTAAAAGAATATCTTGTAACCATCTATTGTGAGAAGGGGAAGTGGCACGCCTCCATTTAAGGAGAATATTTCTTCTAGCTAATAAAGTAGTAAAAGCAACCACTTGGGTAATAGGACTAGTGTGAATAGTGTCTGGTAGAACACCAAAGACAGCTGTCAGTGGTTTGGGACTCAGTTCAACATTAAGTGCTTTTCCCAGTGTGTCAAATACTTTGGACCAAAAGGTAACTAATCGAAGGCATGACCAAAACATGTGTACATGATCTGCTGGAGCTTGTCTACAGCGGTTGCAAGCATCATCCTTGTCTGGAAAAAATTTAGATAATTGTGCATTTGTGAGGTGACCTCTGTAAAGTATTTTGCATTGTATCAGACCTTGCCTGGCACAGACTGATGATGAGTGCACCCGATATAAGATGTATGACCACTGGTCATCTGAGATAGGAATAGAAAGGTCTTGTTCCCAAATCTCCTTGAAACGCTTTGTAAGATCAGGTATCAATTTATTAACTAAGTTATAAATGACTGAGATAAGATGTTTATCATTGGGTTTAAGATAAAAAAAACTGTCTAATGCATATTCTGGGGGATGATTTGGGAAGAGTTTCTGCACAAAATGTCTTGTCTGAAAGAAACGAAATAGGTGACTATTTTGTAGGTTAAACCTGGCGGATAGGGAAGAAAAGGATGAAAACACAATCTCTTCATACAGGTCCTTAACTGAGTGTATGCCATTACGTACCCATATACGGTATGCAGAGTCTGAGCAAGATGGTGAGAAAGCATGGTTTTTCAAAATAGGCATATGTATAGAAGCTCTGTGTAATCCAAAAAAGTTTCTGAACTGAATCCAAATTCGAAGTGAATTTGAGACAACCGGATTAGAGGTAATTTTGCTAATTACTAGCAGAAGCTGAGAGGTGATAACAGACCGTAAATCGTATTAAGTTGAAGAAGTTTCTGCATGGACCCAGGGTGGATAATCTTTGGGTAAGTGGGGGTTATTCCAGTATAATATCTTACTAATATTGCACGCCCAGAAATAATGCTGGAAATTTGGAAGAGACAGGCCACCTTTTGACTTAGGAAGTTGAAGAATAGATTTCTTAAGTCGTGGTGGTTTATTTCCCCAAAGGAATAGTAAAGAATATCCCTAAATATTTGAAACCTATTGTGGATAATTTAAAGGGAAATTGGGAGAAAGACAATTTGAGACTTTATAAAATCTGTAAATGAATCATTTGACAGTTTAAAAGAAGGAAATCTCCAAGGTCTAAACATATAATTGCCTAGAGAAAGATTTCTATCAACCGACACTGGAGCATGGTCAGAGATAACCAAAGGGTGGTATGTACAATATATAACATCCTGTAGTAATTTATTTTCCATCAAGAAAAAAATCGATTCTAGAAAAAGTGTGATGGACATGGGAGAAAAAGGAAAAAGCTTTATCCTGGTGATACTTAAATCTCCAGGGATCCGAAAGACCTATTCAAGATGAGTAATCGAGTACTACCCCCGCCGACTTAGACAAGGACATTTTTTTTTGTAGAGGATCTGTCTAAGCAGACATCCTGCACGAGGTTAAAGTCTCCACCTATAATAATATAATGGTCACTGACATTAGGTAAACTAGAAAAGAATTTAATAAAAAATTCATCATTATCCCAGTTAGGGGCATATACTGAGGCAAGTATAACATAAGTATTGTAGAGTTTACCAGAATTGAGGATTTTGGTTTGAATCAAATTACACACGTGTGGGTCGGAGGAACATATTTTGTGTTCTAATTCAAATAAAATGGAAAGATTAGTGGTTGCATATAATGGAAATTAAATTAGATAATGGTTTGGCCTGAAATTACTGAATTCTTTGTCACAAAACATCTATAGCAGTTATTTTCATTTTGAAGGTGTCAGGGACCCAATTGCTGGTGAGAACAAACTATTTATTCAAAAAATTCATGGAAAACAACACAAAATAAAGTTCATAGAAAGCAGAGGCTAGCAGACAGCCAGTTCAAAGTCGTGTGCGGAGACGGGGCGTCGAGGGAAGGACACAGCCTCAAGAGCCAGGGAGCAGGAACTAGACCAGGTGCAGAGTTCTTTGGTAGAGCATGGGGAAAAGAGGCCGGGCTGCGTAGCAGGATGAATGGCAGGGGCTGGAGAGGGCGCGTTGCAGGAGGGGAGAGGGTCAGGGGAGATCAGGGAGAGGGATCCCACTTCAGAAGTCCAGAGGGCGGCGTAAAGCAAAACTTGCAAACAAAACAAAAGAAAGGGAAAAACAACGACTAGGAACTTACACAGGACAGGACAAGACAAGACAAGACAAGACAAGGCAAGGCAAACTACTAGACCAGTACTTTCACACTCCACAGAGAAAACGATCTGGCACAAGACAGAGCCCACAGGGGAAATAATAGAAAGAGCGATTAAACACTAACGACATGCAAGCAATAAACTAATAATGGGATAACAAGGGCAGACATCACAATGACAGCAAGGCACATAATAAGCTGTCAAAACAAACACACATGGTCAAAAGACAACAAAGCACACAGACAGAAAAAAGATTAATAAATGAAATAAAAAACCTGTGAAGCTCAGATCAAAGGCGTGACAGAAGGATGGTTATAAACAAGCATGTGGCTTAAACGGAAGACTTTATGCTGTGCAAATCTTATTTTCAAATCAAAATAGTGCATGGAGTATTTTGACCATCATGTGATGCCAGTTTGCAAGAGTTATGCTTCCAAAACAGTACATAGTTAACTGGTGCATGGGCTCTGATTATAACCTGTACATTGTATAGTCAAATAATCTTCAAAAATGCGGCTGAATGACATCCTTCACATATACAGTGAGACAGATTTGCCAAAAATTCGTATTTAATGGCATGGACTCCACAGGTTTATGTTCCCTTTCAAGGGAACTCAACGCTGCGTCAGCGAATGACGCTATGGGAACGCTTTATGCGACTCGCCGTCTGGCTGCACGGTGCAAGATTGCCGAATCGGCTAGACTGAACGCCAAGGGCGGGTGACGCCAGGACCAGGAAGCTATAAAGAAGGTGGAACGCATTACCACATTCAGCTTTTTGTGCCTTCAGCTGCGCTGTGGTGTGTGTGTTTGTTGAATGCAGGGCTTCAAAAACGCATTAACTGAGTGTGTGCTGAGAGAAAGAAAGTATTAGTTATAATGTCTTTTTTCAAACAGTGTGTTCCCCATGTGCTCGCTTTATAACGGTGGGGATTCAATGATTTTTGTGTTGTTTGTTTGGGGATGGATTGGCGTCGTCGGCGCTTTGAGAGCGCCTCGACTGTGTTATGTGAAGCTCGACTGGTCGCTGAGGCTGAAAAGCTCGCCAGCCTAGCAAAGCTGATGAGCGCTCTTGCCTAAAACGCCACCTCACCACCGGGTTTACTTTTCTTCCGGACCCGTATAGTGAGCTATGAGGTTCGTGGAACAGACCATACTCGCCCGTGTTCACAGTCCCCGCATGTCAGTTTATTCTAACATTGCGGGGCTTAGAGCATCGGGTATGACGCCGATGCCAGCGGTGGAGCAGACGCTATGGCTATCTGTCCCCAGTTTCGCATCGCCAAAGCCCCGGTTCTCTCCCATCAAAGCCTTGCAGGACTACCTCGGCTTTGGTGGGGAAAGCTTATTCCGCAGCAGGTCAGGCTGGGGCATGCCTTCACACTATTTCCATGCTCCAGGCCTATCAGGGCTGACCTGCAAGCTGCGGGAGCTCCGATGAAGGCGAGGGTGGTGGACCAGGACGCGCATCGAGAGCTGCGCCGGGCCACTGATGTGTCTCTCCGTGCCATCCGGAAACGGCTAGAAGGCAGTGGGCAGATCCATGTCTGCCTTGGTGGCTACGGAGAGGCACCTATGGTTAACCTCTCTGGCATCAAAGCAGCCGGATAAGACCTTGCTGCTTGATGCCCCGCCTGTCCCCGGGGGCCTGTTCGATGATGCGGTCAATCTGGCAATTCGACAGGTTCCGGGAAGCGAAGAGCCAGGCTGTGGCTTTTTCGCAGTTTATCCCTCGCCGTCATCGGGGTGCTGAGCTGGGCGGGAGCAGCCTCAGCCCTCCACCTCTGCTTACCGAGGTAGGCAGAAAGAGAGAGTTACCTCCCGAGCTCATACGGCGCCCGGTCCCGTCCCGTACCCTTCTCTGGATGCTCTGGGTTGTTCCCGCGCCCTGCTTCGGGACACAGTGGCATCAGGGTACCATATGAGGCGCGTGGCGCCCCTTCTCAAGTGTACCCCAGCAATATCAGCTCTGGGTACCGACTTACTACAAAACTTAAGACCAGATGGGATACCAGATGGGCAACTTCCTCCAGCGATTTACCTGGCAGCGTACAAACCTCTGCCAAACGCAAAAAATCTACAACTTCACACCAGTCCCGAGGGGCTGGTTCCCACAGTGGCTCACTTGGCGGCGTACAAACTTCCGCCAAACACTCTAAATATACATCCAGACACCAGCCCGAGGGGCTGGTTCCCACAGTGGCTCACTTGGCGGCGCACAAACCTCCGCCAAACACTCTAAACGTACGACCAGACAGGACTACCTGGCAGGGTGGAAACTTCTGCCAAACATTTCACGTTGGGTTCTACGCATAGTAGAATTCGGGTATACGATTTAGTTCGGGCACAGCCCGCCTGCGTTCCAAGGGGTGGTGCCCACCACAGTGGGTCCCCACCAAGCTCTGGTCATGGAACACGAAGTACAGACTCTCTCCTGGCAAGGGGCCATAGAGGTAGTTCCCCTCCAGAGAGAGAAGCAGGGCTTCTACAGCCGCTACTTCATAGTTCCTAAGAAGGATGGAGGCTTGCGTCTATTCTAGATCTAAGCACCCTGAATCTTTCAGTAAAGAAAGATGAGTTCAAGATGCTTACACTCAGACAGATTGTGTCTCAAATCCGTTCTGCGGACTGGTTTGTCACAATAGACATGAAAGACGCATACTTTCATGTCTTCATCCTACTGAAACACAGGAAGTTCCTGAGGTTCGCTTCGAGGCGAGCGTAACTAATATCGGGTTCTCCCCTTCGGTCTAGCCCTGTCACCTCACACCTTTACCAAATGTGTAGATGCTGCCCTGTCGCCGCTATGCTTTACGGGCATTCGAATATTGAACTACATAGACGCATTGGCTTATTCTGGCAGAGTCAGTCAGAAGCCTTTAGCGTCCAACATCGAGATGTTGTTCTTGCTCACATGAAGGAGTTGGGGTTACGGGCTGAACGCCAAGAAGAGTTCACTTTCTCAGTTCAGAGAATAACTTTCCTAGGCGTATGAGAATGGGACTCGAGGGTCATGTCTGCCTCGCTTATCGCGAGTGCGCATTCAAACTATTCAGGCAGCCGCCAAGGGGCTCAAATTGCATCAACGAGTCACAGTCCTGCACTGGTAGCACATACTCGGTCTCATGGCAGCGCAGCCAGCGTCATACCTCTGGGCCTGCTACACATGAGACCTCTCAATGGTGGCTCAAATCCAAATGGTCTTCCTGAGGGGAACCCTTCCCCGCATTATTCAGGGTCACCCACAGGTGTCTGAGGGTACTTACTAGTGGTGTGGGGCAAACCTGGGTTTCTCTCCCAGGGCCCGACATTGGGGTCATTATGTCGCTATGTAACGCTTTATGACAGACGCATCCCTGTCGGGCTGGGGCGCTGTAATGGAAGACCGCCTTGCAACCATCTTGTAATCCAGGGCTCCCCACGCAGGAAGCTGTAATGCCTTTGAAATGGGAAGTCTTCTTCCTGGTGTTCAGATCGACGCCAAGATCCAGTTAACTGCCCGATTAGCTGGTTCTGGAATTCTTGCAAGATTGTTTTTCTTCAGGGCTTATGCCCTCTACGGTCAAGGTCTGCCCGCGCGGCTGCCGTATTCGCCTTTCATAGCCTTGTCCACGGCCAGTCTGTGGGTCGAGACCGCTTGGTTATACGCCTTCCTTCGTGGCACTAGGAGGCTGAGGCCGGGTGTTACGCGCCAGAGTCCCCACGGGATTTGGCGGTGGTACTTCAAGGGTTGTCGGGTGGCACCGCTCGAACCCATTGAGGCCGCTTCGGTCAAATTTCTGACCCTCAAGACTGTTTTCTCGCTGGCAGTATCTTCCCTGAAGAGAGTTGGTGATCCTGCTCTCTCAGTCTTCTCCTTCATGCCTGGCTTTTTCCCCAGGCATGGTTAAGGCTTTTCTGTACCCTAAAGAGGGTTACGCATCGAAAAGTACTCCACCAATGTGCCGAGGCACACACGCCAGTGGCCTTCTGTCCTCCTCCCTTCCAGGATTCGGACCAGAAGAAAGCTCTGCAGCCCTGAGGGGCTTGTTTTCTACGAATGACAGTCAGGAAATCTCGCTGTGTATTCTATTTATTTGACTTGCGGCAAGTAGGGTCTTGTCTCGTCTCCTCCTTTGGGCCTGGCTCAAGGGCCAGGACCCCGTACAGGGGTTCCCATACACCTCATTCCTGAGGGGTCGACTTAGTGATTTGGACACCGCCAGCTGAGTCTCGCCATGTTTTCCAGCTTTATGGTTCTGGCCTCGAGAGCCAGCTACCTGCACTTGGGTTTCTGCTCCTCTGCACTTCTCCCCCGGCCCGTGGGGCCCTGGTGACTTCTATGGCAGTGGGTGAGCCCAGGCGTTTAGCCTTATTTGGACACCGGCCAGCGGAGTCTCACCATGTGTTTCCATCTTTGCGGTCCTGGCTTGAGCGCCAGCTACCTGCACTTGTGTTTCTGCTCCTGTGGATCTTCACCGGGGGCCCGGAGCAATGGGTGAGCCCATGCGTTTCGGCTTATTTGGTTACCAACCAGAATCTCGCCGTGTATTCCCTGGGTGTACTTGTATCAGGACTGAGGTCCTGCATGTCTTGCCCTTAGGGGCCTTTTCGGAGTAGTTTTAAACGGCCAGGAAATCTCGCTGTCTCACTCCCTTATGGCGTCCTGGCTTGCGAGCCAGGCTCTACGCTTAACCTGTTGAGGTAGTTCCTCTTGTTGTGTTCTACGGTTTCACACTTCCAGGGACTTGCTCTGCACGGGCGACGCTGGGATTGCGGCTCCTAGCGCCATTCGCTGACGAGCGCTGAGTTCCCTTGAAAGGGAACGTCTCAGGTTACGATAACCCTTGTTCCCTGAGAGGGAACGAGACGCCAAGCGCCTTCCGCCATACTCCCTGCATGCCTGCCTTCAGCTCGCACTTTACGCTGAATGTGTGTGCGTTCCACGCTCTTTTATAGCTTCCTGGTCCTGACGTCACCCGCCCTTGACGTTCAGTCTAGCCATTCGAAGCACACGTGCTTCAGACGCGGTCACACAAAGGCATTTCCATTGCGTCATTCGCTGACGCAGCGTCTCGTTCCCTCTCAGGGAACAAGGGTTACATACGTAACCTGAGACGGTTTGCGTTATCCTAGCATGAACAAAATCATGGACATGATTTGAAAACTCTAAATGATCTGAAATAATCACACTTGTACTTCTCGGTCTAAAATGGGGAACGGAAAAAACAATCACTGATTATTCACTGTTAATTTCTGCTTTTGTTGTTGGATTATATATTTTTTATATAAAAAATCTAATTATTAGTAACAAATTTGTCTGTGTGGTTTCAAGTTCAGGTTTCTTTCTAAAGAGTCTCTAAAGATCTAAAGAGTTATTGAAAAATACTAACAACTAGGAAATCCACTTTATACAGTATATGGTGATATAAGCCTCTATATAGAGAGCTATACAGGGGTTTAGGGGTTACACATTGCATATGTTTTTCTTTTTTACTAGATTTTCTACTGTACTTTTTTACCAGATGTCACAAAAAAATTATTTTGAAGGCCTTTTCTATATGTTAATATGAAATACTGCATTAATTAAAAATAAAATAAAACAATATTAAAATCTCTTATTTGTATGTAAAGAAATATTACATAAAACTTAAATAATACAATTATTGAACAATAATATTTAGCACTGATTTGACTTTAAAACCTAAATTTAAATTTACTTAAATTTTAGATGTCCGGTCACTTTTGACCAGGTGTATAAATGTGACCCCTAAAAAACAATTCAATCAAGTTACTCAATCAAGGTGTCTTTGTTGGCTCCTGGTTCTCACTGGGATACTGTGAGATGAAACTGTCTTTGGTTTTATCTCGTACTCTCTTCAGAAAGCTCATAATCCCTGATCCTCCAGTGCCTCTTTCTTCCAGACCTGTAGGGGCTTTCCTGATAGTGTCAATCTCTTCGACCGATTCCCGTCCGCTAGTGCGGAGCTGTTTGGCACGAGAGGCTGGTATAGTGACGTAGCGTGTGACGATATTAATGTGATAATTCCGAAAGTCCACTAACCGAGCCAAACACTGCTCAAATGTGTGTGTTAGCTGTTCATCTGCTTGCTGAAGCACAAAGTTGCGCAGTGATGGGCGACTTGAGATGCTCTCAATGAAATTCTTATGAGAGGGGGGCATGTAGTCCCTCATTCTCATTAAGAAAGCACCTAATTCACAGAATCAAACATTACACTCAATATAATAATAACTTCTCAAAACAATGAGAAATGCAAACATAATGTATGTATGGAAGCTGTGTTGTTCCTTCTAAAGGATCTTATGTTCAGCTTGTATTTTATTCTCCCATTTTTAAACTAATAGTACTTAAACATTTTAAATATAATCATTCATCTGATTATGTGATAATGATAAAAATGCTTTTGCCAGAAATAAAGATCTATGTAGCACATGACAAATTCTGTCATGTGGATTTATATGGTCTAGATCGGCTTTTAAGCTACAATAAAATATATCTATTATTATTTTAAGAAAACTGTGCCATTTGCATCCCATTTGCATTCCCATGACTGACTATTCACATAATAAACATAATACTGAATCAGACATGATTTAATCAGAGGTTTTATCTGTTAAAACTATTAATGCAAAATAACTCAAATAAATTAAATTAAAACATTTACTATTATTATTATTATTATTATTAACTGTATAGGTACTGGCTAATATGAAGGATTTGAAAGCCAGTTCGATGTTCAATGTTTGTGCTATTTAACTAAAAAAAAAGTTTGTTATACTTTATGGCAAATCTTAAATCTTAACATACATTATGTATTACTTAATAATAATATAATAACAGTATGATGTAGACATGAGTTTTCTTACCACTGTCACCTTCATGCTTGACTCCCATCAGTTCATCAAAGCAGTGTAAAGTGCTGCTCTGTGCCGCACTTCCCCCCGAAAACTCCATCGGCTTCTCCTGAACTCCCTCATACACAAGACCTTCTGCCATTAATGGGTTATCTTTCCATCTGATACACAATACACGCATAATCAAAACAAAATCATATAGATATAGATGTTAATATACAGTATGGAAACCAAAAGGCTGTAAAAGCAATGTTTACCCAGACAGATAGATCCTCAAGATGCCATAAAACACGGAGGGATCTACATATTCTGAAGCAGAACAGTCTTAAATGTCACTCATGAAGTATTAAAAATGCATGAATAAATCTGACTTCATTTGTCATCTAAATGTATTACCGTGCATTAGTTTAAGTTGCCTGTTTCATGCTGTCTCCATGGCCTGACCTACAGCATTCAGAGCTTTGGTGACCATAGAAACATCATTATAATGTACACCATTGATGACTTCAGGAATTGCCTGTAAAAACATAAACAGATTTTTTTTATTTAAAAGATAATGATAAGCAAGAAATATCTAGAAAAAAAAGCATGTTCTGTTACCATAAAAGTGTAGTAATGTTGGTATTGCAATGATACGCCCAAATATTTAAAGAAATATCAGGGTCCTTTTGTCAAAAGCATAGTTTATCACATATTTTAGTGAACCGTATGTGAAGTGTGGCATTTGAAAAGCATTTAAAGGTGTCAAACCTTCAGGCCGGGGACAGCTGCCAACTCCACCAGCAGTGTGATTAGAAAAAACCCTCGCACTGTTTCACCTCCCGGCAATGTTAATAACAACTCCAAGTTGCTACCAGAAGAAACAGTTAAAAGTTTACATCAAGATTTCAGAGCCACCAGCCATAAACAAGTGTCTTGCAAGCTGTTTTAATGTGTTATCATTGTCATTGACATAAATTCAATGTTGCAGAAAGGACATGAACCCACTTTGAGCATATTTGCATTTGCAACATTGTACATAATGAGATGGCTCCCTCTGCTGGTTCCTTTAATTAGAAACACTTAAGGAACATTTCTGTTAAAGGGATAGTTTTTTTATGTCATAATTTTTTCACTCTTATGTCATTCAAACCCTGTATATGATTCTTTTTATTTGTAGAACACAAAAGAAGATATAACGCTGGTTTCCGGCACCAATTGACTTCCATTGTACCTTGTGTCCATACTATGAAAGTGAATGAGTGCCGGTTGTCACGGAGCCGATGCCTTCAGCATCGGATTCCCCCCATCACGTCACCCGTTCCCTGTCACCAGCATATTAAAAGACTCTATTTCCCATCATTCATCTCACCCGCGCACCTGTTCACGATCTGTAATCTTGTTTAGCACTAGTTATTTTGTTATCACCCGCACCTGTTTTCTGTCATTTAGGGTTTATTGTTTATAGTATTTAATGTCTGCTTTTAGTTTGGGTGTTTGTCCGGGATTGTTGTTCGTTTGGTCGTGTGGGGTTTGCTTGTTCGTCTTGTTATACCTGGATTCTCTGACATGCTTCTGTGCCTGTTTTGATCTGCCTGTGATTACTCCCTCTTAAGTGAGGTCTGTATTATATGTGTATTCCTGCTGATGAAGTTCAGTAAAAGACTTGTTTAAGAGACTCTTGTGTTCTGTCTGATCTGACCCTGCACGGTATCAGTATCCCGGACCACAACGAACAGAAGAGGGGTCTGGTTATTTGGTTTTCGTCATGTCGTGAAGTTACCTGGATACCCTGTCTGTTTTTGTGTTTTTGCTTTTATTTTTCTTGTCACCAAGAATGGAAGCCACAACACCCAGCACCGCTTGGATGCCGCCACGGATCTCCTCTCTCTTCACGCCTCACACCGCCTTTAAACGCTTTGCCTGTTTGTTCTCCCCAGCCGGTAAGTCCTGCGGTCACTAGCAGTCCCATGGCCATGCCTAATGTCGGTTCTCTGGAGCAGCGGAGAGTGTGGTGGATTTCTGCTTGCAATGCAACTTGGCGCTTCAGTCGGCAACCTCATTTGCATCCAACTGAAGCGGATAAAGTTGACTTCGCGATCAGCCTCTCGCGTGACAGGGGCTGCGCTTCGCTGGGCGCAAGGCTTACTGGGAGATCGGGATCTCGCGAGTCCCGCGACCTGGGAGGATTTCTCCACTGGTAAAGAATGTGTTTGATCACTCTGCCTCTTCTCTCTGTTGCAGACCAGCTTTGTAGGCTCCGGCGGCAGCGATCATCAGTGGCAGAATATGCTCTCCATTTCCATTTCGCGCCGCAACCAGTGGCTGGAATCAGTCCGCGCTGTTAGCAGCATATCGTCAAGGTTTGTCTCCAGAGGTAAAGATGCAAATGGTGATTTATGATGACTCCATAGAGTTGGAAACATTCATCCAGAAATCTATTCGAATAGCACAATGTCTGGTTGCTTGTCAAAGTGGAGCCTCGACGGTCTGTACCGCTCCTCCGCTGCACTCCCTGTCTGCTCGCAAGGCGCGTCAGCCAGCCAGCGGTCTCGACTCCCCGGACTTTGCATCCTGCTCCACCGAGTCCTCCAGCACCCGAGCCCATGCAAGTGGATAACTTCCATCTTACCAAGGAGGAGAGACAGCAGCACATCTCTCTCAAGCTCTGCATGTATTGTGGGGAACCCGCATTTCCTCTCCACCTGTCCAGTGCGTCCATCCCATGCCCGGGTGAGTGCGGCCCAGCCGCCGCAAGCAGGTACAAAACTTCCGTTAACGTCTCTAATCATTGCCTCTCCCACTGTCTCTGTTCCAGTGAAAGCGCTGGTTGATTCCGGTGCAGCTGGAAATTTCATCTCCCCGGAACTACTGAGACGGCTCCAGTTACCTAGGCACCGAGTAGCGCAGCCAATCCCTGTGCGAGGTATCTTGGGAAAGCCCTTAGGGCGGGGACTAATTAGATATTTCTCTCCACAAGTGCGGCTTGAATGGAAACCTGTTATGACTGAAGTTTTGTCTTTCTGGGTGCTGGAGGGGAGCTCAGTGGATCTAGTGCTGGGACGGCCCTGGCTATAAAGTCATCGTCCGGAAATGGACTGGACAACAGGAAATGTAATCAGTTGGTCATTGGAGAAGGCAAAGAAGCCGGTAAAGTCTGTTTCGCTTGTTATGTCTCCTATTGCTGTTCCTCTCTCTCCAGAATCCTCGAAAGTTCCCAGAGTATCCAGTAGTATTACGCCCTGGGTGGGGGCGATTCCCCCGGAGTATGAAGCATTCCTGGATGTGTTCAGTAGAGAGAGAGCCACCCAACTCCCCGATAGGCTATGGGACTGCGCCAGCCGAGCTGCTGCCTGGGGCCCTCTGCCTAAGAGCGATCTACTCGCTGTCCCTCCCGAACAGAAAGCCATGGGTGACTACATTCGGTAGCTTCAGCAAGGATTTATTCGATCCCTCTACTTCCCCTGCAGCCTCCAGTTTCTTCTGGGGGAAGAAAGATGGGGAGTCTCGGCCATGCATTGACTATCGAAGTTCTCAACCAGGCTACAGTCAAGTTCTCATATCCTTTGCCTCTTATTCCCCGTCCATAGAGCATCTTAGGGGCGTCTGTGTTCATTTAAACTGGACCTCAGAAGCCTATAACTTAATTACCGTATCCGAAGGAGGCGAGAGTGGAAAGACGACCTTCATAGCGCCCGCGGGACACTTCGAGTACCTTGTTATGCCCTTCGGGTTGGTAAATGCTCCGGCTGTGTTTCAAAGTTTTATGAATGAAATATTTCGAGATGTGTTGGGTCTGTTTGTCATTGTTTATATAGATGATATCCTGGTGTACTCGAAGTCTCTCGCGGAGCATCGGGGGCATGTTCAGCTCGTTCTCCAGCGGCTTCGTGATCATAATCTCTATCTCAAGCTTGGGAAATGTGCATTCCATCTTTCTGAAGTTCAGTTCCTGGGATATGTGATCAGCGCCACGGGGGTGCTCATGGAAAAGGATAAAGTGGAAGCAGTACGGTCCTGGCCTCAGCCATCCTCAATTCGAAGTTTGCAACGCTTCTTGGGGTTTGCCAATTTCTATCGACGATTCATATGAAACTTCAGCACTGTCTGCTCTCCTCTAACCTCACTGCTCAAAGGGAAGCCCAAAGTATTAGTCTGGTCCCAGGAAGCAACGGAGGCCTTCCATCAGTTGAAAGAAGCCTTCTGTAATGCACCCATTCTACGACATCCTTCGCCTGAGCATCCGTTTGTGGTAGAAGTTGACGCCTCCACCACGGGAGTGGGGGCGGTGTTATCGCAGCTGCAGGGGAATCCGGCACGCCTTCACCCATGCGCTTTCTTTTCCAAGAAGATGTCCCCGGCGGAGCAAAACTATGATATCGGCAATCGAGAACTGCTGGCGATCAAGTTGGCTCTGGAGGAGTGGAGACATTGGTTGGAAGGAGGTCCTGAGGGAAAACTGTTTGTACCCGAAGATCTGCGCGTTCCCCTCATGGACTCCGTCCATTGGGTTCCGGGATCAGGACACCCAGGTCAGCAGCGCACCCTCTCACTGATCTCCCCCCGGTACTGGTGGCCCGGCATGTCCGGAGATGTTACCCGATATGTGCAGGGGTGCTCAGTCTGTGCCATCGCTAAAGTTTCTCGCCGGTTACCCCAGGGTAAGCTTCTCCCTTTGCCAGTTCCTCAGCGGCCATGGACTCACATTGCAGTGGACTTTATTTCTGATTTACCCTGTTCAGGGGGATATACCTGTGTTTTTGTAGTGGTTGACCGCTTTAGTAAGAGTTGTAAATTAATTCCTTTGTCTAGTCTGCCCACAGCAATGCAAGCAGCAGAAGCGCTATTTCACAATGTGTTCCGGCATTTTGGTCTGCCCGAGGACATTGTATCAGATCGGGGACCCCAGTGTATTTCGCACGTCTGGAAGGCGTTTTTCTCCCTACTAGGAGTCACAGTTAGTTTAACCCTCTGGTTATCACCCTCAGGCTTAGCGGCCAGACTGGCGCAAGATCCAGGAGGTCGGAAGATATCTCCGGACCTACTGCAATGGGTCACTCATCACAGCTGGCATCGGCTTTCTCCCCGTGGGCGAGTACGCCTAAAACTTCGTTCTGACAGGATACCACCGACTAACTCCTTTCCGAGTCGCGCTCGGCTACCAGCCACCCTCTTCCCTGGACCCAAGAACCCTCCACGGTGCCAGCTGTGGACCACTGGTTCCGGGCCAGTAAGAGGGTATGGAACTCCGCCCATGTCCACCTACAGGCTGCAGTCCGTAGGCAGAAGAGACACGCCGACCAGCTGAGATCCCCAACACCGGTCTTCCAACCTGGTCAGCGTCTCTCTGTCTACCCGTGACATCCGCCTACGGCTGCCCTGTAGGAAGCTAACCCCACGCTTCATCGGTCCCTTCCCGTCGTCAAAAAATAGCGCGAGTGACTTACCGGCTGCAACTTCCCCGTTCCTACCGCCTGGCTCCCTCATTCCATGTTTCGTTACTCAAGCCCTATGTAAACCCTGTTTTTGTTTCTTCCCCAGAGTCTGATGCTGAGGGACCACCACCAGCGGCTCCGGAGCCTCCTCCTCCATCGCCCCTAGACGAACAGGACCGCATCTATCGGGTCGATGCCATCCTGAAGGCTCGTCGATGGGCCGGGAAACTAGAATACCTCGTGTCCTGGGAAGGATACGGCCCTGAGGAGTGTTGCTGGGTTCCCCACTCCGATATCCTGGACCCAACTCTACTCTCCGACTTCCATAGCTCTCACCCCTCAGAACCCTGTCCCAGGCTACGAGGTCGGCCCGTCGGCCGGCTCTGTAATGGCCTGCAGGAGCCGGATCCGTGGGGGTACTGTCCGAGCCGATGCCTTCAGCATCGGATTCCCCCCATCACGTCACCCGTTCCCTGTCACCAGCATATTAAAAAACTCCATTTCCCATCATTCATCTCACCCGCGCACCTGTTCACGATCTGTAATCTTGTTTAGCACTAGTTATTTTGTTATCACCCGCACCTGTTTTCTGTCATTTAGGGTTTATTGTTTGTAGTATTTAATGTCTGCTTTTAGTTTGGGTGTTTGTCCTGGGATTGTTGTTGGCTTTGGTGGGTGTGGGGTTTGCTTGTTCGTCTTGTTATACCTGAATTCTCTGACATGCTTCTGTGCCTGTTTTAATCTGCCTGTGATTACTCCCTCTTAAGTGAGGTCTGTATTATATGTGTATTCCTGCTGATGAAGTTCAGTAAAAGACTTGTTTAAGAGACTCTTGTGTTCTGTCTGATCTGACCCTGCACGGTAACACCGGTAACCAGCGTTTAGAAAAATATCTTCTTCTGTGTTTGACATGACATGAGAGTGAGTAAATAATAAAAAAATATTTTTGGGTGAACCCTTTAATTCAACATAATACTTACTCCATTGAAAAAGGTCTAGGAACAATCAGCGTCCAATTGTGCATGAAAAACAAAAAGACGGAAAAGTTGTCAGACTGGACAATTTTTATAAGGGTCTTTTTTTTAGCCAGTAGTCCAATTTTTTGAGTGAACTCTATGTAAAATAATAATATATTTAAATAAAAATAATAATAAAAATAATAACAATCAATATATTTTAATATATAATGTATTCATATATTATGTACACAATATATTATAATATATTTAAAAATATAAATAGTTCAATAAATAAATAAAATATATAAATATTTTAATATTTTAAATATTTTATTTTAACATATTGAATTAAAATGAATTTCATTAAATTTCTTCAGGTAATACCATGTATTGCATAATATTTTTGTGTCCCTACTGTCTGTATCACAATGTGTTTTTGTCAAGCTGATTTTCAACAATGCAATGCAATGTGAAAAGAGCAATAGAAATCTATCCAGAAACAAATGTCCCACAGGAACACCTCTTTGAAAAATATTTACCCATCTGGGTTTGTTTTTTCCAGTTGGCTAGAACTGTATCAGCATGTAAAAAAGGATTGGGGGTAGACTCCACTCTCTGGGACACTTCCCAGAATGGCTGTGCAAATTTCGTGGAAGGACCTGACAGAGTTTAAGACAAATATCATCACAAACATAATAAAGTAACAGTGTCAACTCAGATAAAATAAAAAACAATTAAAACATGCTTTTACTGTTTCTCTCTCCCCCTCCTGCCATATGTAACCCATAGTCAAGCGTGCCAAAGCTTAGATGTGCCAAAAGCGCGAGCTCACGATGACTCTGCAACAGATGAGTCTCCAGCAGAGGCATCTGGAATAACATACATTATCAACCACAAACCGAAATAAATCCTACTTGAATAACTGCTATGCTTACAGATCAAAAGAAAGTTAATTGACTAGATATTTAGAGCGGCACACAATGCAAGTATCATACTTTTATGAACTGTGAGGCGCAAGGAATGTGATGAGATGAGTTCAGTGACATTTATAGCAATGTCCATCCAGGGTTTGTAGTACTCTGGCAGGTCTGTCTGAAACACAGAAAAAAATGTGACCTAAACAAGCTGTGAGTATTCTTTTGAAGGGAACTCAGTGCTGTGTATCTAAAGCACATGTGAGAACACACCACAATATTGTAATGTGGCACACCTCTGACCAAAAAGGATGCTAAATTTCATCATTGTCTGTTTTTTTAAATGGCAAGCAAAGATGTTAAGATGCGTGTCATACAGCGTGCACATTTTGTGTACTTGCCAGAAGCGTCGTCATCATGATTCAGTGTCTCATAAACAAATTTAAATATGCATTACAGTATTTTCCAAATTTTTGCTTTGGCAACTGTGCAACAAAATCAGCTTAGTAATGCTGTATAGTTTTCACAGAATTGTCAGCTTGATTCTTGATACTAGAATCTGCACCTATGGAAATGATAATTGTGTCTTTAGAGTAAATGTGACCCAGTCTGTGAAAACCAGGCTAAAGTCTAAAATCTAACTCTGAGATAACAAGCCTCAAAGTTTGATTTCACCTATTAATTTCACTATGATTTCAATCTTTGACATGACATTACTCAGACAATATTAAAGATATCAATGTTAAATTCTCACAGAATGTTCTTTACATTACATAATATGACAAAAAATTACTTTTCACAGACTGGATCACAAATGGTTTTCTATTAACTTTTTTGCTGTCAAAGCAAATACTGTAGATAAAGGTCAAGCAGAAAGCAAACAGTTTCAAAGTCTAATGTTTTAATATACAACCAGTCTTACAGTGCGTCCCAACGTGGTAAGTTAAAAAAAATTTTTTTTTAATTGTTATAGACATTTCCACACCACAGTAAATAGGAGACAAATGTGACCCAAATAAGACCACAATAGTTCCTTTATCATAATTTCTCCACTTCCTATAAAACTAGTCTCTGCATTGTTTAAATCAACTAAATACAGTATTATACATCAGGTCCAACAAAACATTCTTACTACAGTGTATTGTAAATGTATTATAAGATCTGTATATATATGCACCTACCAGAGGCTCAGGAAGAAGAAACCCAAAGTCTTCAGAGACATGATACTGCGCCAGAGACAGCAGTTTCTCTGCATTTGTCACTTCAGTGCCCATAATGCTTAATACAATCTAAATGATTGACTCCCTGTGTGAACTACCAACTGTGCAACCTACCTCTCCTAACTCTCTCTCTCTCTCTCTCTCTCTCTCTCTCTCTCCTAACTCTCTCTCTCTCTCCTAACTCTCTCTCTCTCTCCTAACTCTCTCTCTCCTAACTCTCTCTCTCTCCTCCCATTTATTATGTAAATAAGCATCTTTATCTAAAAACAAACCCACTGCACTCAACAAACATTTCTGTTAGTTATTTCATTTACAAAAGTATTATTCTGCTTGTTTTAAACAGAATGCAAAATCCATAATAATAAAGAATAAAAACTGCATTTTTAAAAGGACTACAACACATATAATCACACCTGCACACCATATAATCAGTATATTAACAGTAAAAATGTTTTTAAAAACACAAAATATGCATGCATAAACAGATTTGACAATTGCACAAAAAAATGTTGGATTAACATATGTATATACACAATATAAATTATAAGATTTTCAGTTTTTCAATTTACAGTTGATAGGACTGTGTTTAGGTAAAATTATAATTTTGTTTAATTTTGTGAACTACTGACAATATGTCTGTCAATTTTTAAATAAAAATATTGCATACATATTTTTTTCAGACCCCAAATACTGCAAAGAAAACAAGTTAATATTCACTTTTAAACAAAACAAAAGTATATAAAATATTATATAAAAATATTTGTACTAGGGCTGGGCAGATAAAGGATATCATATCAAACTGTAATAAAATTTATGTTGACGAAAAGCTTTGTCCATTTTTACTCTATATGGATTAATCTAACGGCAATGACACAGCAGAAATAACGTGTAAGGCTGGATGGGAAAAGCCACCCAAAAACCACCCACTGGCCCAGCGTCGGAGTCCAGTGGTAATGGCGAAGGTTTCAGCGCGCTCGGTCTTTTCCTTCATGCTTTTATTCTTTACTTTTTATTCCTCAATTTTATCTGACTCCAAAAGATAAACCTTTGTAAAGGTCAAGTTAAGATTCTTAAATTTAGATAAATGTTTTATCATTCTATTCAACTCACTATTATTATTGGACTTACACAACCAAGGTTCTCAATGTCGCATGGGGTCCTTTTCGCATGCGGCCGTGTCTTGGGCCCACGATCACAACTTCGACGATTATAACCAGAGGTTATGGCTAAAGCAATTTAACAATGTAGCTCCGCGCTACTATTATTAAAAGGTACCCATGTAGCCCCATACAATCGCTTCTTATATAACAACTTAGTTCAAAGCTTAAACATTAATCAGAGGTTATGGCCAGCTCCGTAAAGGATTTGATCTGACCCCATATAGTTATTAATCTATACATAATCACTACATAACAATTTAATTAAAAGTACAGACAATGACCAGAGGTTATGACTACCACCCATGATAGCCCCATATAGGATCTCCGATTGCATAACAACTTAGTTAGCAGTTAAGTAACTTAGATAATCAGAG
>JAGGEC010000090.1:0-43565 GCA_019155185.1 Beaufortia kweichowensis | reverse complement strand
CGGTGGCCAGAGAGCTCAACGCTGCAAATAAAGAAACACATGCAAATAGAAAACATCTTCATTAGTTTGATTAACACATGCAGTCCACAACACTTGCAAATAGAAAAAACGCTACTTCTGCAAAAGTCCACAACACTTGCAATAGAAAACGCTACCAAAGTCCACAACACTTGCAAATAGAAAAACGCTACTGCAAAGTCCACAACACTTGCAAATAGAAAACGCTACGGCAAAAGTCCACAACACTTCTACAACAGAAAACTTTACTAAAAGTAGACAACACGCCTGCAAATAGAAAACGCTACTGCAAAAGTCAACAACACTGGGTGCAACAGAAAAACGCTACTGCAAAAAGTCCACAACACTTGTAACAGAAAACGCTGCCGCAAAGTCCCACAACATCTTGCAAATAGAAAACGCTAAGTCCACAACACTTGCAGTGAAAAACGCTGCTGCAAATAGCAATCACCACAACGGAAATGTTTCAAGGGGACCTGTATTAGTGATCGCAACAACCCTACCGGGACCCGCTTATTGTTTAATTTTCTACTCGCCAGTATTAAAGATGACATTCCAGTTTAACTTGGCAATTAATCCTTCAAGTCCGCTATGGTTCGCTTATCCAGAAATGGAGCACTCAAAAAGTATCTTTAAAATGATTTATTTTAACAATCAAAATATATATTTAAAGAAAATCACACTTGAAGAAAATATGCAGAATTCTGTCCCTAGTTATGATAATCCTAGGAGTTCACCAATCGAGCAATAATTTTACTCAAAGGACCTCTCTCTTTCCCTAAAACTTCTTCTGTGTATTTAAAGTCTTCTTCTTGATGGTCGGAGCCAGCCGCTGCTGCTAAAGCAAACTCACACCTGCTGGGTACCCTTTTTCCCTGACTAACCGCGGTTATCTCCCAGCTTTCCCGCTGTGGGTCTGCAAAGATAATCGCTTAGTCTCCAGCCAAATGCCATTTTGTAGCAAGTAAAGATATATATTCTGAGTGCTTAGGCACTTCTAATCTAAGATAAGCACACATTTCAAGGGCGTAGTTATACCGGCTCTTCTCTCTCCTTGGTAAATTTCCACCGCTGCTACTATAAGACTATGAATATATATATATATAGCAAATAGTGATTTACATTGTTTTATTGATTAATGTTATTATACCGATTACTATCAACACCAAAATATATGAGAGTAAATAAATTGCTTTTCAATGACAAGAATATATCATCAGAGCAAACAATGATTAATGTTGAACTCCTGTAAAGACAAAATGATTAATGTCAAACTCTGTAAAGGAAAGTTAAAACATGATGAATACAATTTCCCTTTACTCTGAAAGGTGAGTTTTCTTTGTTTGTTTTAAACATCCTGATCGTGATAATTGCCTTTTATATTAGTAGTCAAAATACCTGACATGGTACACACAACAGTAGAAAATTAAACAATAAGCAGGTCCCAGTAGGGTTCGGCTACTCTATTTGGGTCCCCTTGAAACACTTCCGCTGTGGTCGGTAGCGCTATTTCCAGCTGCTTTTTCATTTCCGCGCGTTGTGGAATTTTGCTGCTTTTCTATTTCCAGCAAGCGTTGTGGACTTTGCAGCGCCGCTTCTATTTATCTGGGTAAGCGTTGCGGACTTTGCAGCCGCTGCTTTTCTATTTCCGGGTAAGTGCAGTGACTTTGCAGCCAGTTTTTCATTTGCAAGTGTTGTGGACTCTTTGCCGCTGCTTTTTCATTTCCAGTAAAGCGTTGTGACTTTTGCAGCCGCTTTTTCTACCTGCAAGTGTTGTGAATTTCTGCCGCTGCTTTTTCTATTTCCAAAGTGTTGTGGACTTTGCAGCCGCTTTTTCACTTGCAAGTGTTGTGGACTTTGCAGCGTTGTTTTTCATTTGCAAGTGTTGTGGACTTTGCAGCCATGTGTTGTCAAACCAATGAAGATGTTTTTTCTATTTGCATGTGTTTTCTTTATTTGCAGCGCGTTGAGCTCTCTCGGCCACCGTACATCCCTAATGTAATATAGTTAATTTCACAACATACCTTCACTTTTAAATACTGGTAAAATAGAAATGTGCATCTTATTAATCTAATAATCTACTAATTATTACTTAATCTTAAAAATCTTAATAATCTACCACATTTGAGAAAAACAAAAAGGCAAATACAAATCACAGTGGCGTGCTGTGAATCTGGTATTTTTTACAGAATTAAAATGTTGATATACTTCAAAACTGATATATACTCCAAATAAAATCACTGATGGATCCTCTCTGGTACAACAACAGTGCATTAAATATATTTGTAATATAATATTAATATGAAATAGCAAATAATATGTACAGTAGTATAACTATATGAATAATTATGGACAACAGGAAAAAGTAAATCATAAATCAATCAATTGCAGAACAACAATAACACTAAAATAAATACTGTAAATAGTATTATAATATAACATCATAACAGTAATAGATTGATAATAGTAATGTACATTTGTATATATGTATTATAATAATAATAATAATAATAATAATAATAATAATAATAATAATAATAATAATAATACATTAGTATTATATAACTAGTAGGTTGGCATACTTGATTTTGAGAGAAAAACTGCAGTGTAAACGTAATTATCTCGGTTAAAGGAAATTATTTTATAATAGAAAATATAGACAAAAGCTGAAACTTATTTCTGAAAGAATTTAAAAACTTTCTTGAAGTCTCAACTCACAGCTATCTATTAATAGTCTGACCTCTACTGGCATAGTGTCAACAAAATGTTTTAATGACCAAATACAAACAAAATAACTTTTAGTATTACATGTGAAAGGTAATTTCAGCGAAAACTGTTTTGAAATTGTGCAACTCTGCACAGCCCAGTCCAGTCCATAGTTTTTCTCCAGTCCAGTTATGAGGGTTATGGAACGCTGACTCTAGCTAAGATGGTGGGCGGCGCTTGATCGTTCGGGATCCAGCAGCCAATGTCGCTAGTTTATTATAATCTTTTCTTATACATTTAGTCTGGATGGCTGAAATGTGGGGGTTGGAAATAAGGCTTTCTGTCATATTGGCTGTCACGCACGGTTTTTTGAATAATCTTTATTGGGAATAATATGAAAAAACATTTCACAACAATAACCAGGGGAATTTAGTAAACCCTAGAAATTGACATTAAATGAATAAAAAATGAAAAACTCAAATGAGATAAACTGATTAAATAAATAAAATAAAACCATAATAAATAGAGATTTAAATCAAAGGTAAATATAATTAAGGAAACGATAAGACCTGCTAAAATGGGGAATTGTAAAATAATCACAACATAACAGGGTTTCCCTTTGCTTTAGCATTAGAGGAGCATTTCTATGTATTGTTTAAATGTAATGAGAACCTGTTGAAGCTTTGCTTTTACAAACAGAAAAATTTGCATTTCAGGTATATGGAATTTGCCCATTATAAGTCAAAGGTTTATTATATAAAACTGTCTGTCTGTTTTTCTCTGTGTGGATGAAGCCAACAAATACATCTTTCCGCAAGAGTAGCTTACAGGTTTACAGTTACCAAGCTCACACACATTTTAGAATATCAGTAGCAAACTCCTCAAAACCATGAAATAACACAATTAAAACTGCGGGAATTATGTTGCGGCCAACATCCAAAACAAATAAACACCATGTTTTATTTCAGCATCCTCAAAGTAGCCACCCTTGACAGGAATTTGTACAGTCTTACTCTCTTATCATCCAGTTTCTTGAGGAAGCTTTTTAAACAGCACTGAAGGAATTTCCATCTTTGCTGGACTCTTATTGGTGGCTTTTATTCATTATTTGGTCCTAGTAATCCATTTCAAATGTTTTTTTTTTTTGAAAATACAATTTTAGTTTTCAAATGCAAAAGAAAAAGAATATGTTGGCAGAATTACATTTTTGTCTATGACATTCAGTTCAAACATTGAAATGTACACCTTCAGATAAAAAAGATTTTGAAGATCATGAGAAACACTTCTATCAATTGTATGAAAGCCTTTGACTGGTAGCGCACTTTGCAGTCCTTAATTCCTGACTTCTGAGAGAAGCTGAATGTGCCAGCTAAAATCTGGGTATAACAAAATGCGAATACAGACTATTTCGTTGTTTTAATTTGCTATTTGCCCAATGAACACAACAATAAAAAATGTTGTTTTAGACAAGTTTTTGACCGATTACTGTTTGTGTTTTCTTTTATTATTATGACGAGTGCTCTAATACATTGGTTAAGCACTTTATATACACATGAATATCACACATAGCCAGTGATATGTAGCCAGGGTGTGTGTGGAACAATAAAGTAGCCTATATAAATGCCTTCTGCTATGATTTTGCCTATTTAACTTTGAAAAGTTCTTTTGGCCACTTTGATCTGAATTGAACTGTTGCACTTTTGAATAGCACTGTTTTTGAAAATGTAAAAAACATTTCTACACTTACATTTAGTACCGTTTCTACCGTCTACATTTAGGAACATTTCTACATGAAATCAGTTGCTGTTTATACAGAAAAGGTTGAGCTTATCAAAGCCTGTGATTTAATTGCACATTATATGACAGACGAGTTTGTACTTTACAAATAAAACATGTCCTTAAAAGAACACCACCTGTTTCTCACTTCATTTCTGCAGTCACATAAACGGCTTAAAGCAAAACAAACATGTTTACATCTAATCTTCATTTGAACAGTGTATTGCAACATAGTGCAAAAAGATTCTATTCTGTGATGTCACTAAGAATGTAGCATGAAACAAAGAGAGCCACGCCCAATACATTCCATCACATTAGAACCCCTTATGGTGGACAGAGGCACCTCAGAAAGATGTCATTTATTTATTTATTGCATCTGAAAATTTCCTTTCCAAGCACATCAATGAACCGCAATACACTTCGGCTCTTTCCAGAAAAGCGTCTGGGCTACAGCTTTAGAACAAAGAAGGTGTTGACCAGTGTCAAGCCAGCAGGACGTCACGCCTGACTGAGTGCAAAACAGCAATCTTGAGTAAGTCTAGCATCAACTGATTCTCTCCCATATCTTAATGTTAATACAAAAACAAAACAAAAACTAAAGTCATACACATTGCATTAGATTTGAACACAGCAACATACAGTTAACGGCTCATGGAGTTCCATGAATTCGAGGATTTCGTTCACAGTTGAATCCATTGTCAGATTCAAACATGAATGCCATCCATGCCTACATATGACACACAGCATTCATTTTGTTAGAACATTACTTCAGTGACTGACAACATATTTTAGACATTGCATCTGAAAATACACAGGGAATTTTCCTTTCCAAGAAAATAATCGAATTGTGATTCTGTTTTTAACAAACATCGCCATTGTTATTTAATGTGCGGTTGTTGCTTTTAAAGCCCTTTAGCTTCTGTATTACTCAACAAACAACAAATCATTGTACAGTCTGAGAGACACACGATAAGATAAACGAAACATGTACAGCTCTTTCCTGTTGGCCAGACCTTCGGATTAGGATGAAATGTGGTGATATCTAAATCACTCTTTAGATGCCAAATAAGTCATGAACGTATGTAAACGTGTAAAACTTGTCAAACACCGTCTGTGAACTTTACCAGACAGCCTTTAAATAAATCAATCAAAATATAAGATACATATGGTCTTAATGATCTCCAGTCAGAAGCGCAACACACACGGTGCAAAAAATCAAGGAGAACAAACGTCTGCCTGTACCTCTCTGAATAGATTTGAGTAAATCAAAAAGCCAAAGGCAAAATAAACATGTGAACTGTACTTTTAAGGTAATCTTAAAAGAAACGCTGTCTGAGCATTAACAGCAATATGCATCTTAATCATCGCCGGGTCGGTAGCGGCATGCCGGCGAAAGCCCCCGAGAGTGGCCACAGCCATCCTGCCTTTACGCCGGGCCGGTAGCTCGCTGTTTGGCCTTCTCCAGCGTGGTCCGCTTTAATAAGAAATCTGTAAACGCACAGTTCAAGTCACTGTATTCACATGCCCACTTGAACAGTTATTTCCGGAGGGGCGAAAGCCTTTGTGGCGCTTACACAAAGACATCCTCGGGCTCCTTTAATGCGCAGCCGGGAAATGCGACCTCACGCACTTTTATACCGGGCCGAGGAACGCCCTTCCGGCCGGTGACGGGCCTCGAACTCGCCTCCGAGACATCTTCAGGCTGATCAGGCAAAGCGGAAGAGGCCAATTAGAGAACTGTCTGCCTTTTCCCCTGAGGGCCGCTGAGCTTCTGAACGCTTTCACTATAATGAGATCTCTTCTCCTGGCAGATGGGGGAAAAATCTCACATTAATTGTGCAGTTGAATTACATAGAAACATGTGTTTGTGGAAGCATAACGACCAGTTTCTCATTATTACTAGAGTACGCCTCACGGATTCCAGAATTACCATCTTTAGTCGGTCCTAGCCACGGGACGCCGCTTTTGATGTACTCGCGCTTGAACCTAGGCTCCATGAACGATTCAGCATCCAGAAGCTCCCTAGTGTATATTTCTTATTGAGGTCTGCCAGGGCCTTTGTTTCAAAACCACCTAGGCAGGTCCTCAAGTGTCCTCAGCATCTTCAGCCGGGACGAGGTGCACGCCAACTGGCCTGACATGCTCCTTTGCAGAAGGAACGCCTCTTTATTCCACGAGTAGGACGCTGTCCTTTGTCTTTTACCACACGCTGTTTTGTAAAAGCCATGCAGATTCAAATTCCTGAAAGATAATCGTAAAGAATTGTTAGCATGTATTGTGCAAAGCACCATAGCAGTAGACTACACGTTACAACTGATGGGCATAACTCATGCCGATAACACAAAGACACCTAATGATAACAAATGTATCACATGAATAATAGTAAAAGTAATTATTACTGACCACTAAAACCACAATGCCCATGCGTAACAAAAACACCACATTTTTGAAAGCCATAGGTATCGCTTCATCACACAGTATAGAAACCAAAGCAAAAATAAAAAGATTGCAAAGCGGCACAATTGTCTGGACATGCAGGCCAAGTAGTATTCTTCACATACAAAGTTGTGATACACGCGATACAACTCGCAGTGAAATTATATGCACCGTGTAAAAGCCATAGAAGTAATACAAAACATAACAAGCAACAAACAGAATAAAATACATGTACAGTTAAGAATAACAATAGGAGGTCATATAACAATAGGAATCTAAATAAAACATGCAATCTAATACGAAAAATGAATCACGGTATAACTAAAGTAGGTTTAAGGTTCTTTGTTTGTCTCTTACATTGCATGACACGCATGACGTATTAATGACTTGGTGGAATGTCTCTCCTTAGCGCCGCGTTCCACCTGCGACTGTGACGCACCAAACGCTAACGTCACAAAAGCAGAATATGATAAATGATATCTCTATATATAAAGGAAATAGAAAAGAAATGCATTTCCAGTTAAACCGTGTTTACACAACCGCTAATCAGTCCACCTGAGAACCAGGTTTACTATCTACAATCGCTAAAACCGCGGTGCTTGAGAAATAAAGAAAGAAGACTTACGCGTCACTCTGTTGTCACATAATCTTATTACGATGATTTTGGACGCTTTGTTGTCTTTTGTCGCCGACATTGTCAAGTTTGCTTACCTGGCAGCTAGAAATTAGGCCTAGCTCTTTATGAATGCCGCACTCCTTTGTTTTCCCATGCATGTAATCAGCGCAACTACGCCAAAGCAGTTTATCAAAGTATCAGGCAAGATAAATATCAATGTGCAGTTGGTAATGTGCGTGCAAGGTAGCTGTATGTACAGTAACTACATTAAAGACCGAATCTGTAAAGCCCGAACAAGTCCGCTGGACGTGAGCGACAGCTCTCTGTCATTGGTTGTCTCTACGCTACCCGGACCATCCAGGCGCACTTGGGAGGCACTCAGCAGGAGACCTTTAACTTTACGTCGGCTTAATGTTAGTAGCAGACGGCCTTTGTAAACAAAACGAAAAATGTTTATAGAAGTATAAAACAGAATAGGAGAAATCCGGGGAAATATATATATCGGTGTGTGGACGATATCACCATAGATACAGTACTGAGCAAGTTTATTACAATTGAGCCACAGATTCAAGACATAATGACATTCTAAAATCATGTTTCTATGGTAATGGTTAATCCACCAGCAGGGCGGCATACATCTTAGGCGTGACTGGCGACATATTTTCTCACCGGGACTCTCCCGCCCTCAGATCACCATGAATGTTAAAGTAATTTTAATGATAGTAAATAAAATATTTTATTTAAAAAATTACATTTGCCAATTGCCCTTTCTTCCAGTTCCTAGAGTCAATATTAATCTTAAATAGCAACATTTTAGTAAAGAAAAAGTCTGTTAGGCAAAGTCGAATTTTGATTGGTCCTGTCGCTTTGATTATTAGCTTCCCCACCCCCACTCTAACGCCACATTACAAATTTTCATGAGCGTATAAAACAGAACATACACAATTAATTAAATTTTCCAGAAGCTACTGGATGATCATTAGCTCTTGTTTCACAATGGATATTCGTAATGGATTAAAAAAGACAGAGCCTACCATAACACCTGCTAACTACTACTTGCAAAGTTCTGCTTCAAAGACAATTTATAATTTAAAATAAATACTGTTTATGTTTGATTATATTTTAATTCACATGACATGCTATATGCTTTTCTAATGCAGTTTCTTCTGACATTATTCTTAAATAATCATATGTTTAGTAAAGAATGTCTGTTCACTTTTCAACGTGAAATGTCCTGTTAAAAGTAACATTAAAAAAAACGCAAATACTATTTAAACTGAAACACAAACTTGTTTTAATGGCTACAAGAAGGCTAGGAGCGACCAGTTTAAATACCGGTGCGGACAGAGAATAACAGTGAAGTCCAAGTTTGCTTCAGCTGACATGCTCTTAAAAGGCTGTTTTTTTGCATTCTTATTTCCTGTCCCTGTGTAGGCTCTTTATTTTTAGGCTATATGACTGTGTAAACAGCTCAGCAACCCTTTATTTAAATGTTTAATGTGAGGGCCACACACAGTCCATTCACCATGCATTATGATTGCAAGAAGAATCAACATTGTGAAAAAAGTGTGAATTACAATGTCCCAGTGTGTCAACTGGAAGCATAACGATCAACGTGTCATTATTACTAGCTTCAAATAAAGTGAAAAATTATCAATATAAAACAGAATTGGAGAAATTTAGGAAATATATATATTTCGATGTACATGTTTATTAAAATACAGTACTGAGCAAGTTTATTACAATGATCCACTCCCGAATACATTCTAAAATCATGTTTCTATGGTAATGGTTAATCCACCAGTATGTGTGTGTGTGTGCTATTTAAGCTCAGTAGTAATTCTATTGCTTAAATCGAATGGCTGCTGTTATCGGCGAATTGTTAAATAGTGCTGTTTTAACACGACAGGCAAAATAAGAAATAGTAAAGCACATTATTGTTTTTTATTCACATGCCCAGTTACAGTTGTTTACACTACCAAGCAAAGGTTTACAAACACTTACTCACTGTTGTTTAGTCCCCACACACACATTTTAGAATATCAGTAGCAAACTCCTCAAAACCATGAAATAACACAATTAAAACTGCGGGAATTATGTTGCGTCCAACATCCAAAACAAATAAACACCATGTTTTATTTCAGCATCCTCAAAAGTAGCCACCCTTTGACAGGAATTTGTACAATCTTACTCTCTTATCATCCAGTTTCTTGAGGAAGCTTTTTAAACAGCACTGAAGGAATTTCCATCTTTGCTGGACTCACCGTTGATGCAAACCATTGCGCATGGCTGACTGATGACGTTGCTGGTGGAATACACAAACTATTCCATTAGTCGGTAAACGAATAAACAAGAGAACGAACAAAGTTAGGGATGAGCATACACGCATAAAAGGCTGTCGTGGAATACTATTCCTTATATGGATTGTGAAAGGATTGCCGCTGACGTTTCATTCTTAAAGGACAACAAGCTCACGGAGTGATTTTTCACCTGTTGACGCTGGAGACAGCGTTTAAATTGCATTGATTTCACACAATATCAGCAAATTAAAGGCGTTCTGTTGTCTGCAAATGTGTTCCAGCGCTTTATGCCGCATTGCATTCAAAGAATGCAGCGCTCATTTAACGAAACGAAACCCGTGTTAGTGGCGTAAAGGTTCATTTCGTCTGTTTTCAACAACGGCCGGCAACGATTTTATTGCTTGCTGCTCGTCGTTATTTACACTTCTAAAGCACTTTGCACCAGGGACCGTTGCTATTTCACAAATACAACGGTATATGTGTTGCCCTGATATAGCATGAAAGGCCGGACCCATTCGCCATTACAAAGACAAAACAAAAGAAGTATTCTGAAGTTCATAATTCTGGTTCATATATATATATATATATATATATATATATATATATTATATATATATTATTCCTTTATGTTATATCTTCTCTTGTTCAACGATTGATCAGAGGAGAGCGCTTGACGCAGTCCCCACTACCAGAAATTATGCAGTCGAGATTCCCACATTTGGGGAATTCGCAGGGTCAGCAGAGCCGAGTGCAATGGCGAGCCTCGCCCCTGGTGAACCACCTTAGTGATCATGGTGTCTCCCCTGCCAGGTAAGTATGAGTACACGGCGCTCGGGCCAGAGGACTCGCTCTCCGGTTGCCATTCACATCGGGCGGTCACATCGCCAAACGACCGTCACTGAAGACGGACAAAGGACCAACGACTTCCGCTCCCTCACTGTTCTGTAGCAGATAGAAAGGCACGCAGAGGCAACGTTATAATCGTTCAAGAACGTCTAAGAGTGTTGTTTGCTCGAATAGAAGCAATGCTTTGGTTGCGCTGCTAGAGGGAGAGGTTTATTTAACTCGTAAAGCGCATCAGTCAGCCTTGAGCACTGGCTTTCATCGCCAGTCAGTGCAACGTAAACATTTTCTTGACGTTTTTAAAGGACACTTTTCCCATCTGCAGGCAGAGCAAGATGCGAAGCAGCTCCGAAATAAACCAAAAGAGTTGAATGCACACGAATACGAGCAGAGAGCTGTTCAATTCGAGGTGTTTAATCGCGAGTGTGGACCTTTCGGCCTCCACCATCGCGAACGGCTTCTTTCATTTTGTCAGACTAAAGGGCTTAAAATACACCGTGCACTGCCTACAACTTTGTAGCAAAACACCACGCAACGTGTAAGCAAAACGAACGACCGTGTACATGAGCAAATTTCAAATTGAGCTCGTGTTGAGCTCGTGTTGCCGTTGGGCCTCTGACACTGAGCGTGCACAATGGCCATTGAGCTGAGCGGCAGCAATGAATACTTGAGCGTTTGCTGTGGGAACGAGTGATCTGCCTTTTACACCCAAGTTGGAAACAACTTAATTCTTTTATAGCCTGTTATAAATTTATTCTAAAGATTCTGTGAAAAAATAAAAAAGAACAGAATGTATTCATATTAAATTCTTAAACGTCTAGAGAAGTGTCTTTACTTACACATTTTAGCAAATGAGCACATACCCCGAATACAAATATTAATATTTCAACAAAAAATAAAAAGATTATACTAAACCTTTTAAGTGTAGTTGAAAGTATTAAAATAGAAAACTGATATTTTAAATTGCAGTAATATTTCACAATTTTTACAGTTTTTTGATCAAATAAATATAACCTTCATGAGCATAAGAAACTTTTAAAACGTTAAAAAAAACGTTTATATATATATATATATATATATATATATATATATATATATATATATATATATATATATTGCTGCTCAAGTTCAGTATGTAGATAGAGATATAGATATAGATAGAGAGAAATAGAGAAATATTGAGATTTATACATATCCAAAGCATTGCTTCTATCCGGGGACTATATATTAAATGGATTTTTGAGAAACGGAGGTGGAAGCGGGGCTGGCTCCGTACACGGACTAAAGACCAACGACTTCAGCTCCCTCAATGCTCTGTAGCAGATAGAAATGCACGCAGAGGCAACGTTATCATCGTCCAAGAACGTCTAAGAGTGTTGTTTGTGAATTTTCTTAATGACATTTGAGACCGTCCGTTTTTTTTTCAAATGGATAGAGAACACACAAACATCCGCCGACTCTGGCGGGCACATGAGCAAACACGAAAAGACGGGTTACTTGAAGAGACACATTAAAGAGTGTTTTTACGTCTCAACTCTCCTCCTCTTTGCAATTCTCTCTGTTTTAGACGCACAATTTCGATTCCCCGAAAGGGAAAGCGCACCGTTCCTGAAGGCACTGAAATACCAGGTCGAGCATGGAGTGGACGGAGCAAGCCCCGCTTCCACCTCCGTGTCTCAAAAATCCATTTAATATATAGTCCCCGGATAGCAACTCTGAGTTTGTTCATACGCAGTATCCCAGCATGCACTGCAGTTATGTGGTTACTGTTATTAAAAGGATTACTGCTTCAGTAGTTGTTGTTTGGTGTCATTGGTGTTTGTTGTATTTAGAGTTGTTCAATGAATGATGTTTGCTGACAGTCATTATGATTGAAGTTTGTGTGTTCAGTAATGGGATCTAAGTGTATGATGCAGTGTTGCTCCTAGCGTCTTAAGCTTTGAAGGTTTCTCAAAGTCTGATTTCTTCACAGAGTGTCACTGAGAAACAGAGCGAAATGGTGAAGGAGGAGACAAGTAAGGACGAAGAAAAGAGAACGATGACTTCATCTGATGACAACAGACTCGTGTTTTCAGTAGCAGAGCCGTTGTTAGTTAAAGAGGCATCTGCCCCTCCAACACCGGGCGACTGAGATCAGAGGCCTGCCGTCGATGAGAGAACCAGTGATGGTTAACACGGCCCCTCCATCCTCGACTCTACGAGCTGGAGAGACCAGACCCACGATCAGACCCCTGCCATCGGTGGAAGAACCAATGAGAGTTGACTGGACCTCTCACCGCCGAGACCATCAGCTGCTGTGATCAGACCCCTGCCATCGGTGGGAGAACCAGTGAGAGTTTACAGGACCTCTCGACACTCGAGACGAGCTGCTGTCGAGATCAGACCCTGCCATCGGTGGAAGAACCATCACTGTCTGACAGGATCTTTCAGATGATACCACGAGCTGACGGAATCAAACACTGCCATCGGTGGTAGAACCAATACTGGTTCAGGAAAACCCAACGTTAGCAACAGGTGAGATCAGTGTGAAGAAAAGTGTCTGCTAAATGATTGAATGTGAAGTTATATCTCTGACACGTTCTCTGTCTCTTCAATCCTCAGTGGAACAGAAACCGGTGATTCAAGTGAATTCTCTCAGCCAAATTCCTTCACGTGCTGAAGTAAAGCCACAGCCAGTTACCTCACTGTTTGAATCGGCTCAACAACTCGTCCTGATGGACATTGACATCGAAAATGAGTATGTGGAGTACACAGGAGGACCATCTCATCCGATGAAATGAAGAACAAAGAGCAAAACCGCACGAGTTCGAGATGAAGCCAAAAAGAGGAGCGGTCTGCTTGCTCTTCTGGACTGGGCTGAGAAAAAACGTCAGCAAAAAGAAGGAAAAGAGACAAAGGAAAGAGAATGAGAAACTGCAGAGACGGTTGCTGCATCATCGATACCGAACTGATCCCAAACTGAAGCATTTGATCATCAACAGGCACAACTCCAACTCCTTCTCTAATGTACATTAGTCACACACTGCTTGAATGTTTCAAACCTCCTCCCCTGTAAATAAATACATATTTTATTGAAAGCATAATACAGACTTGTGTGTGTTTTATTGCGATTACTATTTATTACAGGAATTTGTTTACAGGTATGTAAGGTAACGCATTGGACTACTGGGTTATTCAGCAAGTCGTCATATTGCCTAAATTAAGCTTTTAATGATATTAATGAGCAAACAATCAATTAAATGTACAACAAAAATAAAACACTATTACAGTAGACCCTATGAATAATCTGCACTTCGTGTTACCTTTTTCTATAGACATTAAATCAGAGACAATCCAACATGTATTCATCTGTTTAAAAATGTATTTATTATTTGTTCGTTTAAATTGGAACCCTGTGATAATTTCCCCAAGCTCTTACACTCACTGTATTTGTTCAAATGGATGTTATTCTTTCAGTTGATTTCTACGACTTTGCTGTAATGACTGTTTATAGTCACAAGATGGTGATAATGGCTTAAAAATGTGCTTAATGGTTTTAATTATTGATAATACTTCATTTAATAATGATAATCAGTGATGATTATTTTATCATTTACCATTGTCATTTATTCATTTGAGTTTGATTTATTTTACTAGCAAATGTGTGCCAAATAAAAATATGTTGTACTATTCTCTGCTAAATTAAACCATTCATTTAAAAACAACGACAACAATAATCAATGTATGTCTTTAGTGACCGTGTACAAGACTTTCTGTATTTGCAGCATTGTTTAAGAGCTCAGATGAATAAAAATAAAACTCTCTTTGCGTTTATATAATTAAAGGCCGCACATCATTCTGTGTCATCCGGGTACATTCGTGAACAGGCGCATGTCGCCCGATACGCTTTACGCCACCGCCATATTAGACCAGGAAAAATTGCCTTTTAAACACGTTAAAACAAGTAAACGGGAAATTTATAGATATTTAAAGTTCAACATAATAAATATAAATTATATACATTTATTCTGTCTAAGTATTTGTTTCTCAAATATGAGGTACGCTGCTTTTTAGCGTTTAAATACTTCAACCTATGAATGTTTAATGTGCAGGGGCATTAGGAGTGTTTCCTAAAATGTTTGGGAAACAAAAGCTGTGTTTGATACGACTGCTGGTCCGTCAGTACAACATTTCATCAGCGCATTTCACGTTTCGCCCGTCAGACGATGACGTCACCGCGTTGCGTGATTGAAAGTCTCCATAGCAACGGGTGTTGTCAATTGGTAGCTTCTGTTGTGCGGTTGTACAAAGACACGCGCTCGAAAGAGACTATTTCTGCGAACAATTTACGAAGATTTACAAAGACAAGTGAATTGACATTTGCTTGTAGCATTCAGTGTTTGATTATGACACCGTTTAGAAGTGTGATGGAGTCGCTTCGGCGCTTTGTTCTCTGCTTGTCCACGAAGACAGAGCAGTTTACCGAACAAGAACGGAGCGAAACTGATCAGACTGATCGATCTGAGGAATCATTAACAGGGCCAGAGGTGATTCAAGAGCACACAAATACTGTCTTTAACAAACAAGTAAACATTACTCACTCAGTCAATGTGTAAAAAAGTTGACCTCGGTAATGCTTTTGTGTTACCATCACTTCATTAAACTTCGTGAACAAGTTTGCAGATTTTAAAGTTTTGCCAACTACAAATGAATACACTGCTTATCCATTGCAAGGCAATCAATTTCCAAACATTTTCTAAGTCAACTTATCCATTTTACAGTGCAAGAGATACAGCCAAGTACTGGACAAGCATCTCGCTGGAGCAGGAGGAGAGACGGAAAAAAGAGAGGTTGTTAAAAATATCTTAGAGAAAGTGTTTTATAATTTCTCTGAGCTATTTGAATAAGGTGAGACATCTAGAATCTTGATTAGAGTGAACATTTAAGACCATTAGTCCTGCCATCTGAACATTTAAACCTGAGAGAGCAACTCTGAGTTTGTTCATACGCAGTATCCCAGCATGCACTGCAGTTATGTGGTTACTGTTATTAAAAAGGATTACTGCTTCAGTAGTTGTTGTTGTCATTGGTGTTTGTTGTATTTAGAGTTGTTCAATGAATGATGTTTGCTGACAGTCATTATGATTGAAGTTTGTGTGTTCAGTAATGGGATCTAAGTGTATGATGCAGTGTTGCTCCTAGCGTCTTAAGCTTTGAAGGTTTCTCAAAGTCTGATTTCTTCACAGAGTGTCACTGAGAAACAGAGCGAAATGGTGAAGGAGGAGACAAGTAAGGACGAAGAAAAGAGAACGATGACTTCATCTGATGACAACAGACTCGTGTTTTCAGTAGCAGAGCCGTTGTTAGTTAAAGAGGCATCTGCCCTCCAACACCGGCGACTGAGATCAGAGGCCTGCCGTCGATGAGAGAACCAGTGATGGTTAACACGGCCCCTCCATCCTCGACTCTACGAGCTGGAGAGACCAGACCCACGATCAGACCCCTGCCATCGGTGGAAGAACCAATGAGAGTTGACTGGACCTCTCACCGCTCGAGACCATCAGCTGCTGTGATCAGACCCCTGCCATCGGTGGGAGAACCAGTGAGAGTTTACAGGACCTCTCGACACTCGAGACGAGCTGCTGTCGAGATCAGACCCCTGCCATCGGTGGAAGAACCATCACTGTCTGACAGGATCTTTCAGATGATACCACGAGCTGACGGAATCAAAAACACTGCCATCGGTGGTAGAACCAATACTGGTTCAGGAAAACCCAACGTTAGCAACAGGTGAGATCAGTGTGAAGAAAAGTGTCTGCTAAATGATTGAATGTGAAGTTATATCTCTGACACGTTCTCTGTCTCTTCAATCCTCAGTGGAACAGAAACCGGTGATTCAAGTGAATTCTCTCAGCCAAATTCCTTCACGTGCTGAAGTAAAGCCACAGCCAGTTACCTCACTGTTTGAATCGGCTCAACAACTCGTCCTGATGGACATTGACATCGAAAATGAGTATGTGGAGTACACAGGGAGGACCATCTCATCCGATGAAATGAAGAACAAAGAGCAAAACCGCACGAAGTTCGAGATGAAGCCAAAAAGAGGAGCGGTCTGCTTGCTCTTCTGGACTGGGCTGAGAAAACGGTCAGCAAAAAGAAGGAAAAGAGACAAAGGAAAGAGAATGAGAAACTGCAGAGACGGTTGCTGCATCATCGATACCGAACTGATCCCAAACTGAAGCATTTGATCATCAACAGGCACAACTCCAACTCCTTCTCTAATGTACATTAGTCACACACTGCTTGAATGTTTCAAACCTCCTCCCTGTAAATAAATACATATTTTATTGAAAGCATAATACAGACTTGTGTGTGTTTTTATTGCGATTACTATTTATTACAGGAATTTGTTTACAGGTATGTAAGGTAACGCATTGGACTACTGGGTTATTCAGCAAGTCGTCATATTGCCTAAATTAAGCTTTTAATGATATTAATGAGCAAACAATCAATTAAATGTACAACAAAAATAAAACACTATTACAGTAGACCCTATGAATAATCTGCACTTCGTGTTACCTTTTTCTATAGACATTAAATCAGAGACAATCCAACATGTATTCATCTGTTTAAAAATGTATTTATTATTTGTTCGTTTAAATTGGAACCCTGTGATAATTTCCCCAAGCTCTTACACTCACTGTATTTGTTCAAATGGATGTTATTCTTTCAGTTGATTTCTACGACTTTGCTGTAATGACTGTTTATAGTCACAAGATGGTGATAATGGCTTAAAATGTGCTTAATGGTTTTTAATTATTGATAATACTTCATTTAATAATGATAATCAGTGATGATTATTTTATCATTTACCATTGTCATTTATTCATTTGAGTTTGATTTATTTTACTAGCAAATGTGTGCCAAATAAAAATATGTTGTACTATTCTCTGCTAAATTAAACCATTCATTTAAAAAACAACGACAACAATAATCAATGTATGTCTTTAGTGACCGTGTACAAGACTTTCTGTATTTGCAGCATTGTTTAAGAGCTCAGATGAATAAAAATAAAACTCTCTTTGCGTTTATATAATTAAAGGCCGCACATCATTCTGTGTCATCCGGGTACATTCGTGAACAGGCGCATGTCGCCGATACGCTTACGCCACCGCCATATTAGACCAGGAAAAATTGCCTTTTAAACACGTTAAAACAAGTAAACGGAAATTTATAGATATTTAAAGTTCAACATAATAAATATAAATTATATACATTTATTCTGTCTAAGTATTTGTTTCTCAAATATGAGGTACGTTGCTTTTTAGCGTTTAAATACTTCAACCTATGAATGTTTAATGTGCAGGGGCATTAGGAGTGTTTCCTAAAATGTTTGGGAAACAAAAAGCTGTGTTTGATACGACTGCTGGTCCGTCAGTACAACATTTCATCAGCGCATTTCACGTTTCGCCCGTCAGACGATGACGTCACCGCGTTGCGTGATTGAAAGTCTCCATAGCAACGGGTGTTGTCAATTGGTAGCTTCTGTTGTGCGGTTGTACAAAGACACGCGCTCGAAAGAGACTATTTCTGCGAACAATTTACGAAGATTTACAAAGACAAGTGAATTGACATTTGCTTGTAGCATTCAGTGTTTGATTATGACACCGTTTAGAAGTGTGATGGAGTCGCTTCGGCGCTTTGTTCTCTGCTTGTCCACGAAGACAGAGCAGTTTACCGAACAAGAACGGAGCGAAACTGATCAGACTGATCGATCTGAGGAATCATTAACAGGGCCAGAGGTGATTCAAGAGCACACAAATACTGTCTTTAACAAACAAGTAAACATTACTCACTCAGTCAATGTGTAAAAAAGTTGACCTCGGTAATGCTTTTGTGTTACCATCACTTCATTAAACTTCGTGAACAAGTTTGCAGATTTTAAAGTTTTGCCAACTACAAATGAATACACTGCTTATCCATTGCAAGGCAATCAATTTCCAAACATTTTCTAAGTCAACTTATCCATTTTACAGTGCAAGAGATACAGCCAAGTACTGGACGAGCATCTCGCTGGAGCAGGAGGAGAGACGGAAAAAGAGAGGTTGTTAAAAATATCTTAGAGAAAGTGTTTTATAATTTCTCTGAGCTATTTGAATAAGGTGAGACATCTAGAATCTTGATTAGAGTGAACATTTAAGACCATTAGTCCTGCCATCTGAACATTTAAACCTGAGAGAGCAACTCTGAGTTTGTTCATACGCAGTATCCCAGCATGCACTGCAGTTATGTGGTTACTGTTATTAAAAGGATTACTGCTTCAGTAGTTGTTGTTGTCATTGGTGTTTGTTGTATTTAGAGTTGTTCAATGAATGATGTTTGCTGACAGTCATTATGATTGAAGTTTGTGTGTTCAGTAATGGGATCTAAGTGTATGATGCAGTGTTGCTCCTAGCGTCTTAAGCTTTGAAGGTTTCTCAAAGTCTGATTTCTTCACAGAGTGTCACTGAGAAACAGAGCGAAATGGTGAAGGAGGAGACAAGTAAGGACGAAGAAAAGAGAACGATGACTTCATCTGATGACAACAGACTCGTGTTTTCAGTAGCAGAGCCGTTGTTAGTTAAAGAGGCATCTGCCCCTCCAACACCGGCTGACTGAGATCAGAGGCCTGCCGTCGATGAGAGAACCAGTGATGGTTAACACGGCCCCTCCATCCTCGACTCTACGAGCTGGAGAGACCAGACCCACGATCAGACCCCTGCCATCGGTGGAAGAACCAATGAGAGTTGACTGGACCTCTCACCGCTCGAGACCATCAGCTGCTGTGATCAGACCCCTGCCATCGGTGGGAGAACCAGTGAGAGTTTACAGGACCTCTCGACACTCGAGACGAGCTGCTGTCGAGATCAGACCCCTGCCATCGGTGGAAGAACCATCACTGTCTGACAGGATCTTTCAGATGATACCACGAGCTGACGGAATCGAAACACTGCCATCGGTGGTAGAACCAATACTGGTTCAGGAAAACCCAACGTTAGCAACAGGTGAGATCAGTGTGAAGAAAAGTGTCTGCTAAATGATTGAATGTGAAGTTATATCTCTGACACGTTCTCTGTCTCTTCAATCCTCAGTGGAACAGAAACCGGTGATTCAAGTGAATTCTCTCAGCCAAATTCCTTCGCGTGCTGAAGTAAAGCCACAGCCAGTTACCTCACTGTTTGAATCGGCTCAACAACTCGTCCTGATGGACATTGACATCGAAAATGAGTATGTGGAGTACACAGGGAGGACCATCTCATCCGATGAAATGAAGAACAAAGAGCAAAAACCGCACGAGTTCGAGATGAAGCCAAAAAAGAGGAGCGGTCTGCTTGCTCTTCTGGACTGGGCTGAGAAAACGGTCAGCAAAAAGAAGGAAAAGAGACAAAGGAAAGAGAATGAGAAACTGCAGAGACGGTTGCTGCATCATCGATACCGAACTGATCCCAAACTGAAGCATTTGATCATCAACAGGCACAACTCCAACTCCTTCTCTAATGTACATTAGTCACACACTGCTTGAATGTTTCAAACCTCCTCCCCTGTAAATAAATACATATTTTATTGAAAGCATAATACAGACTTGTGTGTGTTTTTATTGCGATTACTATTTATTACAGGAATTTGTTTACAGGTATGTAAGGTAACGCATTGGACTACTGGGTTATTCAGCAAGTCGTCATATTGCCTAAATTAAGCTTTTAATGATATTAATGAGCAAACAATCAATTAAATGTACAACAAAAAATAAAACACTATTACAGTAGACCCTATGAATAATCTGCACTTCGTGTTACCTTTTTCTATAGACATTAAATCAGAGACAATCCAACATGTATTCATCTGTTTAAAAAATGTATTTATTATTTGTTCGTTTAAATTGGAACCCTGTGATAATTTCCCCAAGCTCTTACACTCACTGTATTTGTTCAAATGGATGTTATTCTTTCAGTTGATTTCTACGACTTTGCTGTAATGACTGTTTATAGTCACAAGATGGTGATAATGGCTTAAAATGTGCTTAATGGTTTTTAATTATTGATAATACTTCATTTAATAATGATAATCAGTGATGATTATTTTATCATTTACCATTGTCATTTATTCATTTGAGTTTGATTTATTTTACTAGCAAATGTGTGCCAAATAAAAATATGTTGTACTATTCTCTGCTAAATTAAACCATTCATTTAAAAACAACGACAACAATAATCAATGTATGTCTTTAGTGACCGTGTACAAGACTTTCTGTATTTGCAGCATTGTTTAAGAGCTCAGATGAATAAAAATAAAACTCTCTTTGCGTTTATATAATTAAAGGCCGCACATCATTCTGTGTCATCCGGGTACATTCGTGAACAGGCGCATGTCGCCGATACGCTTTACGTCACCGCCATATTAGACCAGGAAAAATTGCCTTTTAAACACGTTAAAACAAGTAAACGGAAATTTATAGATATTTAAAGTTCAACATAATAAATATAAATTATATACATTTATTCTGTCTAAGTATTTGTTTCTCAAATATGAGGTACGTTGCTTTTTAGCGTTTAAATACTTCAACCTATGAATGTTTAATGTGCAGGGGCATTAGGAGTGTTTCCTAAAATGTTTGGGAAACAAAAGCTGTGTTTGATACGACTGCTGGTCCGTCAGTACAACATTTCATCAGCGCATTTCACGTTTCGCCCGTCAGACGATGACGTCACCGCGTTGCGCGTGATTGAAAGTCTCCATAGCAACGGGTGTTGTCAATTGGTAGCTTCTGTTGTGCGGTTGTACAAAGACACGCGCTCGAAAGAGACTATTTCTGCGAACAATTTACGAAGATTTACAAAGACAAGTGAATTGACATTGCTTGTAGCATTCAGTGTTTGATTATGACACCGTTTAGAAGTGTGATGGAGTCGCTTCGGCGCTTTGTTCTCTGCTTGTCCACGAAGACAGAGCAGTTTACCGAACAAGAACGGAGCGAAACTGATCAGACTGATCGATCTGAGGAATCATTAACAGGGCCAGAGGTGATTCAAGAGCACACAAATACTGTCTTTAACAAACAAGTAAACATTACTCACTCAGTCAATGTGTAAAAAGTTGACCTCGGTAATGCTTTTGTGTTACCATCACTTCATTAAACTTCGTGAACAAGTTTGCAGATTTTAAAGTTTTGCCAACTACAAATGAATACACTGCTTATCCATTGCAAGGCAATCAATTTCCAAACATTTTCTAAGTCAACTTATCCATTTTACAGTGCAAGAGATACAGCCAAGTACTGGACGAAGCATCTCGCTGGAGCAGGAGGAGAGACGGAAAAAGAGAGGTTGTTAAAAATATCTTAGAGAAAGTGTTTTATAATTTCTCTGAGCTATTTGAATAAGGTGAGACATCTAGAATCTTGATTAGAGTGAACATTTAAGACCATTAGTCCTGCCATCTGAACATTTAAACCTGAGAGAGCAACTCTGAGTTTGTTCATACGCAGTATCCCAGCATGCACTGCAGTTATGTGGTTACTGTTATTAAAAAGGATTACTGCTTCAGTAGTTGTTGTTGTCATTGGTGTTTGTTGTATTTAGAGTTGTTCAATGAATGATGTTTGCTGACAGTCATTATGATTGAAGTTTGTGTGTTCAGTAATGGGATCTAAGTGTATGATGCAGTGTTGCTCCTAGCGCCTTAAGCTTTGAAGGTTTCTCAAAGTCTGATTTCTTCACAGAGTGTCACTGAGAAACAGAGCGAAATGGTGAAGGAGGAGACAAGTAAGGACGAAGAAAGAGAACGATGACTTCATCTGATGACAACAGACTCGTGTTTTCAGTAGCAGAGCCGTTGTTAGTTAAAGAGGCATCTGCCCCTCCAACACCGGCGACTGAGATCAGAGGCCTGCCGTCGATGAGAGAGAACCAGTGATGGTTAACACGGCCCCTCCATCCTCGACTCTACGAGCTGGAGAGACCAGACCCACGATCAGACCCCTGCCATCGGTGGAAGAACCAATGAGAGTTGACTGGACCTCTCACGCGCCGAGACCATCAGCTGCTGTGATCAGACCCCTGCCATCGGTGGGAGAACCAGTGAGAGTTTACAGGACCTCTCGACACTCGAGACGAGCTGCTGTCGAGATCAGACCCCTGCCATCGGTGGAAGAACCATCACTGTCTGACAGGATCTTTCAGATGATACCACGAGCTGACGGAATCGAAACACTGCCATCGGTGGTAGAACCAATACTGGTTCAGGAAAACCCAACGTTAGCAACAGGTGAGATCAGTGTGAAGAAAAGTGTCTGCTAAATGATTGAATGTGAAGTTATATCTCTGACACGTTCTCTGTCTCTTCAATCCTCAGTGGAACAGAAACCGGTGATTCAAGTGAATTCTCTCAGCCAAATTCCTTCACGTGCTGAAGTAAAGCCACAGCCAGTTACCTCACTGTTTGAATCGGCTCAACAACTCGTCCTGATGGACATTGACATCGAAAATGAGTATGTGGAGTACACAGGGAGGACCATCTCATCCGATGAAATGAAGAACAAAGAGCAAAAACCGCATCGAGTTCGAGATGAAGCCAAAAAGAGGAGCGGTCTGCTTGCTCTTCTGGACTGGGCTGAGAAAACGGTCAGCAAAAAGAAGGAAAAGAGACAAAGGAAAGAGAATGAGAAACTGCAGAGACGGTTGCTGCATCATCGATACCGAACTGATCCCAAACTGAAGCATTTGATCATCAACAGGCACAACTCCAACTCCTTCTCTAATGTACATTAGTCACACACTGCTTGAATGTTTCAAACCTCCTCCCCTGTAAATAAATACATATTTTATTGAAAGCATAATACAGACTTGTGTGTGTTTTTTATGCGATTACTATTTATTACAGGAATTTGTTTACAGGTATGTAAGGTAACGCATTGGACTACTGGGTTATTCAGCAAGTCGTCATATTGCCTAAATTAAGCTTTTAATGATATTAATGAGCAAACAATCAATTAAATGTACAACAAAAAATAAAACACTATTACAGTAGACCCTATGAATAATCTGCACTTCGTGTTACCTTTTTCTATAGACATTAAATCAGAGACAATCCAACATGTATTCATCTGTTTAAAAAATGTATTTATTATTTGTTCGTTTAAATTGGAACCCTGTGATAATTTCCCCAAGCTCTTACACTCACTGTATTTGTTCAAATGGATGTTATTCTTTCAGTTGATTTCTACGACTTTGCTGTAATGACTGTTTATAGTCACAAGATGGTGATAATGGCTTAAAAATGTGCTTAATGGTTTTTAATTATTGATAATACTTCATTTAATAATGATAATCAGTGATGATTATTTTATCATTTACCATTGTCATTTATTCATTTGAGTTTGATTTATTTTACTAGCAAATGTGTGCCAAATAAAAATATGTTGTACTATTCTCTGCTAAATTAAACCATTCATTTAAAAACAACGACAACAATAATCAATGTATGTCTTTAGTGACCGTGTACAAGACTTTCTGTATTTGCAGCATTGTTTAAGAGCTCAGATGAATAAAAATAAAACTCTCTTTGCGTTTATATAATTAAAGGCCGCACATCATTCTGTGTCATCCGGGTACATTCGTGAACAGGCGCATGTCGCCGATACGCTTACGTCACCGCCATATTAGACCAGGAAAAATTGCCTTTTAAACACGTTAAAACAAGTAAACGGGAAATTTATAGATATTTAAAGTTCAACATAATAAATATAAATTATATACATTTATTCTGTCTAAGTATTTGTTTCTCAAATATGAGGTACGTTGCTTTTTAGCGTTTAAATACTTCAACCTATGAATGTTTAATGTGCAGGGCATTAGGAGTGTTTCCTAAAATGTTTGGGAAACAAAAGCTGTGTTTGATACGACTGCTGGTCCGTCAGTACAACATTTCATCAGCGCATTTCACGTTTCGCCCCGTCAGACGATGACGTCACCGCGTTGCGTGATTGAAAGTCTCCATAGCAACGGGTGTTGTCAATTGGTAGCTTCTGTTGTGCGGTTGTACAAAGACACGCGCTCGAAAGAGACTATTTCTGCGAACAATTTACGAAGATTTACAAAGACAAGTGAATTGACATTTGCTTGTAGCATTCAGTGTTTGATTATGACACCGTTTAGAAGTGTGATGGAGTCGCTTCGGCTTTTGTTCTCTGCTTGTCCACGAAGACAGAGCAGTTTACCGAACAAGAACGGAGCGAAACTGATCAGACTGATCGATCTGAGGAATCATTAACAGGGCCAGAGGTGATTCAAGAGCACACAAATACTGTCTTTAACAAACAAGTAAACATTACTCACTCAGTCAATGTGTAAAAGTTGACCTGTAATGCTTTTGTGTTACCATCACTTCATTAAACTTCGTGAACAAGTTTGCAGATTTTAAAGTTTTGCCAACTACAAATGAATACACTGCTTATCCATTGCAAGGCAATCAATTTCCAAACATTTTCTAAGTCAACTTATCCATTTTACAGTGCAAGAGATACAGCCAAGTACTGGACGAAGCATCTCGCTGGAGCAGGAGGAGAGACGGAAAAAAGAGAGGTTGTTAAAAATATCTTAGAGAAAGTGTTTTATAATTTCTCTGAGCTATTTGAATAAGGTGAGACATCTAGAATCTTGATTAGAGTGAACATTTAAGACCATTAGTCCTGCCATCTGAACATTTAAACCTGAGAGAGCAACTCTGAGTTTGTTCATACGCAGTATCCCAGCATGCACTGCAGTTATGTGGTTACTGTTATTAAAAAGGATTACTGCTTCAGTAGTTGTTGTTGTCATTGGTGTTTGTTGTATTTAGAGTTGTTCAATGAATGATGTTTGCTGACAGTCATTATGATTGAAGTTTGTGTGTTCAGTAATGGGATCTAAGTGTATGATGCAGTGTTGCTCCTAGCGCCTTAAGCTTTGAAGGTTTCTCAAAGTCTGATTTCTTCACAGAGTGTCACTGAGAAACAGAGCGAAATGGTGAAGGAGGAGACAAGTAAGGACGAAGAAAAGAGAACGATGACTTCATCTGATGACAACAGACTCGTGTTTTCAGTAGCAGAGCCGTTGTTAGTTAAAGAGGCATCTGCCCCTCCAACACCGGGCGACTGAGATCAGAGGCCTGCCGTCGATGAGAGAACCAGTGATGGTTAACACGGCCCCTCCATCCTCGACTCTACGAGCTGGAGAGACCAGACCCACGATCAGACCCCTGCCATCGGTGGAAGAACCAATGAGAGTTGACTGGACCTCTCACCGCCGAGACCATCAGCTGCTGTGATCAGACCCCTGCCATCGGTGGGAGAACCAGTGAGAGTTTACAGGACCTCTCGACACTCGAGACGAGCTGCTGTCGAGATCAGACCCCTGCCATCGGTGGAAGAACCATCACTGTCTGACAGGATCTTTCAGATGATACCACGAGCTGACGGAATCGAAACACTGCCATCGGTGGTAGAACCAATACTGGTTCAGGAAAACCCAACGTTAGCAACAGGTGAGATCAGTGTGAAGAAAAGTGTCTGCTAAATGATTGAATGTGAAGTTATATCTCTGACACGCTCTCTGTCTCTTCAATCCTCAGTGGAACAGAAACCGGTGATTCAAGTGAATTCTCTCAGCCAAATTCCTTCGCGTGCTGAAGTAAAGCCACAGCCAGTTACCTCACTGTTTGAATCGGCTCAACAACTCGTCCTGATGGACATTGACATCGAAAATGAGTATGTGGAGTACACAGGGAGGACCATCTCATCCGATGAAATGAAGAACAAAGAGCAAAACCGCACGAGTTCGAGATGAAGCCAAAAAGAGGAGCGGTCTGCTTGCTCTTCTGGACTGGGCTGAGAAAACGGTCAGCAAAAAGAAGGAAAAGAGACAAAGGAAAGAGAATGAGAAACTGCAGAGACGGTTGCTGCATCATCGATACCGAACTGATCCCAAACTGAAGCATTTGATCATCAACAGGCACAACTCCAACTCCTTCTCTAATGTACATTAGTCACACACTGCTTGAATGTTTCAAACCTCCTCCCCTGTAAATAAATACATATTTTATTGAAAGCATAATACAGACCTGTGTGTGTTTTTATTATGCGATTACTATTTATTACAGGAATTTGTTTACAGGTATGTAAGGTAACGCATTGGACTACTGGGTTATTCAGCAAGTCGTCATATTGCCTAAATTAAGCTTTTAATGATATTAATGAGCAAACAATCAATTAAATGTACAACAAAAAAAATAAAACACTATTACAGTAGACCCTATGAATAATCTGCACTTCGTGTTTACCTTTTTCTATAGACATTAAATCAGAGACAATCCAACATGTATTCATCTGTTTAAAAATGTATTTATTATTTGTTCGTTTAAATTGGAACCCTGTGATAATTTCCCCAAGCTCTTACACTCACTGTATTTGTTCAAATGGATGTTATTCTTTCAGTTGATTTCTACGACTTTGCTGTAATGACTGTTTATAGTCACAAGATGGTGATAATGGCTTAAAAATGTGCTTAATGGTTTTAATTATTGATAATACTTCATTTAATAATGATAATCAGTGATGATTATTTTATCATTTACCATTGTCATTTATTCATTTGAGTTTGATTTATTTTACTAGCAAATGTGTGCCAAATAAAAATATGTTGTACTATTCTCTGCTAAATTAAACCATTCATTTAAAAACAACGACAACAATAATCAATGTATGTCTTTAGTGACCGTGTACAAGACTTTCTGTATTTGCAGCATTGTTTAAGAGCTCAGATGAATAAAAATAAAACTCTCTTTGCGTTTATATAATTAAAGGCCGCACATCATTCTGTGTCATCCGGGTACATTCGTGAACAGGCGCATGTCGCCGATAATGCTTACGTCACCGCCATATTAGACCAGGAAAAATTGCCTTTTAAACACGTTAAAACAAGTAAACGGGAAATTTATAGATATTTAAAGTTCAACATAATAAATATAAATTATATACATTTATTCTGTCTAAGTATTTGTTTCTCAAATATGAGGTACGCTGCTTTTTAGCGTTTAAATACTTCAACCTATGAATGTTTAATGTGCAGGGGCATTAGGAGTGTTTCCTAAAATGTTTGGGAAACAAAAGCTGTGTTTGATACGACTGCTGGTCCGTCAGTACAACATTTCATCAGCGCATTTCACGTTTCACCCGTCAGACGATGACGTCACCGCGTTGCGTGATTGAAAGTCTCCATAGCAACGGGTGTTGTCAATTGGTAGCTTCTGTTGTGCGGTTGTACAAAGACACGCGCTCGAAAGAGACTATTTCTGCGAACAATTTACGAAGATTTACAAAGACAAGTGAATTGACATTTGCTTGTAGCATTCAGTGTTTGATTATGACACCGTTTAGAAGTGTGATGGAGTCGCTTCGGGCGCTTTGTTCTCTGCTTGTCCACGAAGACAGAGCAGTTTACCGAACAAGAACGGAGCGAAACTGATCAGACTGATCGATCTGAGGAATCATTAACAGGGCCAGAGGTGATTCAAGAGCACACAAATACTGTCTTTAACAAACAAGTAAACATTACTCACTCAGTCAATGTGTAAAAAGTTGACCTCGGTAATGCTTTTGTGTTACCATCACTTCATTAAACTTCGTGAACAAGTTTGCAGATTTTAAAGTTTTGCCAACTACAAATGAATACACTGCTTATCCATTGCAAGGCAATCAATTTCCAAACATTTTCTAAGTCAACTTATCCATTTTACAGTGCAAGAGATACAGCCAAGTACTGGACGAGCATCTCGCTGGAGCAGGAGGAGAGACGGAAAAAGAGAGGTTGTTAAAAATATCTTAGAGAAAGTGTTTTATAATTTCTCTGAGCTATTTGAATAAGGTGAGACATCTAGAATCTTGATTAGAGTGAACATTTAAGACCATTAGTCCTGCCATCTGAACATTTAAACCTGAGAGAGCAACTCTGAGTTTGTTCATACGCAGTATCCCAGCATGCACTGCAGTTATGTGGTTACTGTTATTAAAAGGATTACTGCTTCAGTAGTTGTTGTTGTCATTGGTGTTTGTTGTATTTAGAGTTGTTCAATGAATGATGTTTGCTGACAGTCATTATGATTGAAGTTTGTGTGTTCAGTAATGGGATCTAAGTGTATGATGCAGTGTTGCTCTAGCGCCTTAAGCTTTGAAGGTTTCTCAAAGTCTGATTTCTTCACAGAGTGTCACTGAGAAACAGAGCGAAATGGTGAAGGAGGAGACAAGTAAGGACGAAGAAAAAAGAGAACGATGACTTCATCTGATGACAACAGACTCGTGTTTTCAGTAGCAGAGCCGTTGTTAGTTAAAGAGGCATCTGCCCCTCCAACACCGGGCGACTGAGATCAGAGGCCTGCCGTCGATGAGAGAACCAGTGATGGTTAACACGGCCCCTCCATCCTCGACTCTACGAGCTGGAGAGACCAGACCCACGATCAGACCCCTGCCATCGGTGGAAGAACCAATGAGAGTTGACTGGACCTCTCACCGCCGAGACCATCAGCTGCTGTGATCAGACCCCTGCCATCGGTGGGAGAACCAGTGAGAGTTTACAGGACCTCTCGACACTCGAGACGAGCTGCTGTCGAGATCAGACCCCTGCCATCGGTGGAAGAACCATCACTGTCTGACAGGATCTTTCAGATGATACCACGAGCTGACGGAATCGAAACACTGCCATCGGTGGTAGAACCAATACTGGTTCAGGAAAACCCAACGTTAGCAACAGGTGAGATCAGTGTGAAGAAAAGTGTCTGCTAAATGATTGAATGTGAAGTTATATCTCTGACACGTTCTCTGTCTCTTCAATCCTCAGTGGAACAGAAACCGGTGATTCAAGTGAATTCTCTCAGCCAAATTCCTTCACGTGCTGAAGTAAAGCCACAGCCAGTTACCTCACTGTTTGAATCGGCTCAACAACTCGTCCTGATGGACATTGACATCGAAAATGAGTATGTGGAGTACACAGGGAGGACCATCTCATCCGATGAAATGAAGAACAAAGAGCAAAACCGCACGAGTTCGAGATGAAGCCAAAAAGAGGAGCGGTCTGCTTGCTCTTCTGGACTGGGCTGAGAAAACGGTCAGCAAAAGAAGGAAAAGAGACAAAGGAAAGAGAATGAGAAACTGCAGAGACGGTTGCTGCATCATCGATACCGAACTGATCCCAAACTGAAGCATTTGATCATCAACAGGCACAACTCCAACTCCTTCTCTAATGTACATTAGTCACACACTGCTTGAATGTTTCAAACCTCCTCCCTGTAAATAAATACATATTTTATTGAAAGCATAATACAGACCTGTGTGTGTTTTATTGCGATTACTATTTATTACAGGAATTTGTTTACAGGTATGTAAGGTAACGCATTGGACTACTGGGTTATTCAGCAAGTCGTCATATTGCCTAAATTAAGCTTTTAATGATATTAATGAGCAAACAATCAATTAAATGTACAACAAAAAAATAAAACACTATTACAGTAGACCCTATGAATAATCTGCACTTCGTGTTACCTTTTTCTATAGACATTAAATCAGAGACAATCCAACATGTATTCATCTGTTTAAAAATGTATTTATTATTTGTTCGTTTAAATTGGAACCCTGTGATAATTTCCCCAAGCTCTTACACTCACTGTATTTGTTCAAATGGATGTTATTCTTTCAGTTGATTTCTACGACTTTGCTGTAATGACTGTTTATAGTCACAAGATGGTGATAATGGCTTAAAATGTGCTTAATGGTTTTTAATTATTGATAATACTTCATTTAATAATGATAATCAGTGATGATTATTTTATCATTTACCATTGTCATTTATTCATTTGAGTTTGATTTATTTTACTAGCAAATGTGTGCCAAATAAAAATATGTTGTACTATTCTCTGCTAAATTAAACCATTCATTTAAAAACAACGACAACAATAATCAATGTATGTCTTTAGTGACCGTGTACAAGACTTTCTGTATTTGCAGCATTGTTTAAGAGCTCAGATGAATAAAAATAAAACTCTCTTTGCGTTTATATAATTAAAGGCCGCACATCATTCTGTGTCATCCGGTACATTCGCGAACAGGCGCATGTCGCCGATACGCTTTACGCCACCGCCATATTAGACCAGGAAAAATTGCCTTTTAAACACGTTAAAACAAGTAAACGGGAAATTTATAGATATTTAAAGTTCAACATAATAAATATAAATTATATACATTTATTCTGTCTAAGTATTTGTTTCTCAAATATGAGGTACGCTGCTTTTTAGCGTTTAAATACTTCAACCTATGAATGTTTAATGTGCAGGGGCATTAGGAGTGTTTCCTAAAATGTTTGGGAAACAAAAGCTGTGTTTGATACGACTGCTGGTCCGTCAGTACAACATTTCATCAGCGCATTTCACGTTTCGCCCGTCAGACGATGACGTCACCGCGTTGCGTGATTGAAAGTCTCCATAGCAACGGGTGTTGTCAATTGGTAGCTTCTGTTGTGCGGTTGTACAAAGACACGCGCTCGAAAGAGACTATTTCTGCGAACAATTTACGAAGATTTACAAAGACAAGTGAATTGACATTTGCTTGTAGCATTCAGTGTTTGATTATGACACCGTTTAGAAGTGTGATGGAGTCGCTTCGGCGCTTTGTTCTCTGCTTGTCCACGAAGACAGAGCAGTTTACCCAACAAGAACGGAGCGAAACTGATCAGACTGATCGATCTGAGGAATCATTAACAGGGCCAGAGGTGATTCAAGAGCACACAAATACTGTCTTTAACAAACAAGTAAACATTACTCACTCAGTCAATGTGTGTAAAGTTGACCTCGGTAATGCTTTTGTGTTACCATCACTTCATTAAACTTCGTGAACAAGTTTGCAGATTTTAAAGTTTTGCCAACTACAAATGAATACACTGCTTATCCATTGCAAGGCAATCAATTTCCAAACATTTTCTAAGTCAACTTATCCATTTTACAGTGCAAGAGATACAGCCAAGTACTGGACGAGCATCTCGCTGGAGCAGGAGGAGAGACGAAAAAAGAGGGTTGTTAAAAATATCTTAGAGAAAGTGTTTTATAATTTCTCTGAGCTATTTGAATAAGGTGAGACATCTAGAATCTTGATTAGAGTGAACATTTAAGACCATTAGTCCTGCCATCTGAACATTTAAACCTGAGAGAGCAACTCTGAGTTTGTTCATACGCAGTATCCCAGCATGCACTGCAGTTATGTGGTTACTGTTATTAAAAAGGATTACTGCTTCAGTAGTTGTTGTTGTCATTGGTGTTTGTTGTATTTAGAGTTGTTCAATGAATGATGTTTGCTGACAGTCATTATGATTGAAGTTTGTGTGTTCAGTAATGGGATCTAAGTGTATGATGCAGTGTTGCTCCTAGCGTCTTAAGCTTTGAAGGTTTCTCAAAGTCTGATTTCTTCACAGAGTGTCACTGAGAAACAGAGCGAAATGGTGAAGGAGGAGACAAGTAAGGACGAAGAAAAGAGAACGATGACTTCATCTGATGACAACAGACTCGTGTTTTCAGTAGCAGAGCCGTTGTTAGTTAAAGAGGCATCTGCCCCTCCAACACCGGCGACTGAGATCAGAGGCCTGCCGTCGATGAGAGAACCAGTGATGGTTAACACGGCCCCTCCATCCTCGACTCTACGAGCTGGAGAGACCAGACCCACGATCAGACCCCTGCCATCGGTGGAAGAACCAATGAGAGTTGACTGGACCTCTCACCGCTTCGAGACCATCAGCTGCTGTGATCAGACCCCTGCCATCGGTGGGAGAACCAGTGAGAGTTTACAGGACCTCTCGACACTCGAGACGAGCTGCTGTCGAGATCAGACCCCTGCCATCGGTGGAAGAACCATCACTGTCTGACAGGATCTTTCAGATGATACCACGAGCTGACGGAATCAAACACTGCCATCGGTGGTAGAACCAATACTGGTTCAGGAAAACCCAACGTTAGCAACAGGTGAGATCAGTGTGAAGAAAAGTGTCTGCTAAATGATTGAATGTGAAGTTATATCTCTGACACGTTCTCTGTCTCTTCAATCCTCAGTGGAACAGAAACCGGTGATTCAAGTGAATTCTCTCAGCCAAATTCCTTCAAGGTGCTGAAGTAAAGCCACAGCCAGTTACCTCACTGTTTGAATCGGCTCAACAACTCGTCCTGATGGACATTGACATCGAAAATGAGTATGTGGAGTACACAGGAGGACCATCTCATCCGATGAAATGAAGAACAAAGAGCAAAACCGCACGAGTTCGAGATGAAGCCAAAAAGAGGAGCGGTCTGCTTGCTCTTCTGGACTGGGCTGAGAAAACGGTCAGCAAAAGAAGGAAAAGAGACAAAGGAAAGAGAATGAGAAACTGCAGAGACGGTTGCTGCATCATCGATACCGAACTGATCCCAAACTGAAGCATTTGATCATCAACAGGCACAACTCCAACTCCTTCTCTAATGTACATTAGTCACACACTGCTTGAATGTTTCAAACCTCCTCCCCTGTAAATAAATACATATTTTATTGAAAGCATAATACAGACCTGTGTGTGTTTTATTATTGCGATTACTATTTATTACAGGAATTTGTTTACAGGTATGTAAGGTAACGCATTGGACTACTGGGTTATTCAGCAAGTCGCATATTGCCTAAATTAAGCTTTTAATGATATTAATGAGCAAACAATCAATTAAATGTACAACAAAAAATAAAACACTATTACAGTAGACCCTATGAATAATCTGCACTTCGTGTTACCTTTTTCTATAGACATTAAATCAGAGACAATCCAACATGTATTCATCTGTTTAAAAATGTATTTATTATTTGTTCGTTTAAATTGGAACCCTGTGATAATTTCCCAAGCTCTTACACTCACTGTATTTGTTCAAATGGATGTTATTCTTTCAGTTGATTTCTACGACTTTGCTGTAATGACTGTTTATAGTCACAAGATGGTGATAATGGCTTAAAATGTGCTTAATGGTTTTTAATTATTGATAATACTTCATTTAATAATGATAATCAGTGATGATTATTTTATCATTTACCATTGTCATTTATTCATTTGAGTTTGATTTATTTTACTAGCAAATGTGTGCCAAATAAAAATATGTTGTACTATTCTCTGCTAAATTAAACCATTCATTTAAAAACAACGACAACAATAATCAATGTATGTCTTTAGTGACCGTGTACAAGACTTTCTGTATTTGCAGCATTGTTTAAGAGCTCAGATGAATAAAAATAAAACTCTCTTTGCGTTTATATAATTAAAGGCCGCACATCATTCTGTGTCATCCGGGTACATTCGTGAACAGGCGCATGTCGCCGATACGCTTAACGCCACCGCCATATTAGACCAGGAAAAATTGCCTTTTAAACACGTTAAAACAAGTAAACGGGAAATTTATAGATATTTAAAGTTCAACATAATAAATATAAATTATATACATTTATTCTGTCTAAGTATTTGTTTCTCAAATATGAGGTACGTTGCTTTTTAGCGTTTAAATACTTCAACCTATGAATGTTTAATGTGCAGGGCATTAGGAGTGTTTCCTAAAATGTTTGGGAAACAAAAGCTGTGTTTGATACGACTGCTGGTCCGTCAGTACAACATTTCATCAGCGCATTTCACGTTTCAGCCCGTCAGACGATGACGTCACCGCGTTGCGTGATTGAAAGTCTCCATAGCAACGGGTGTTGTCAATTGGTAGCTTCTGTTGTGCGGTTGTACAAAGACACGCGCTCGAAAGAGACTATTTCTGCGAACAATTTACGAAGATTTACAAAGACAAGTGAATTGACATTTGCTTGTAGCATTCAGTGTTTGATTATGACACCGTTTAGAAGTGTGATGGAGTCGCTTCGGCGCTTTGTTCTCTGCTTGTCCACGAAGACAGAGCAGTTTACCGAACAAGAACGGAGCGAAACTGATCAGACTGATCGATCTGAGGAATCATTAACAGGGCCAGAGGTGATTCAAGAGCACACAAATACTGTCTTTAACAAACAAGTAAACATTACTCACTCAGTCAATGTGTAAAAAGTTGACCTCGGTAATGCTTTTGTGTTACCATCACTTCATTAAACTTCGTGAACAAGTTTGCAGATTTTAAAGTTTTGCCAACTACAAATGAATACACTGCTTATCCATTGCAAGGCAATCAATTTCCAAACATTTTCTAAGTCAACTTATCCATTTTACAGTGCAAGAGATACAGCCAAGTACTGGACGAGCATCTCGCTGGAGCAGGAGGAGAGACGGAAAAAGAGAGGTTGTTAAAAATATCTTAGAGAAAGTGTTTTATAATTTCTCTGAGCTATTTGAATAAGGTGAGACATCTAGAATCTTGATTAGAGTGAACATTTAAGACCATTAGTCCTGCCATCTGAACATTTAAACCTGAGAGAGCAACTCTGAGTTTGTTCATACGCAGTATCCCAGCATGCACTGCAGTTATGTGGTTACTGTTATTAAAAGGATTACTGCTTCAGTAGTTGTTGTTGTCATTGGTGTTTGTTGTATTTAGAGTTGTTCAATGAATGATGTTTGCTGACAGTCATTATGATTGAAGTTTGTGTGTTCAGTAATGGGATCTAAGTGTATGATGCAGTGTTGCTCCTAGCGTCTTAAGCTTTGAAGGTTTCTCAAAGTCTGATTTCTTCACAGAGTGTCACTGAGAAACAGAGCGAAATGGTGAAGGAGGAGACAAGTAAGGACGAAGAAAAGAGAACGATGACTTCATCTGATGACAACAGACTCGTGTTTTCAGTAGCAGAGCCGTTGTTAGTTAAAGAGGCATCTGCCCCTCCAACACCGGGCGACTGAGATCAGAGGCCTGCCGTCGATGAGAGAACCAGTGATGGTTAACACGGCCCTCCATCCTCGACTCTACGAGCTGGAGAGACCAGACCCACGATCAGACCCCTGCCATCGGTGGAAGAACCAATGAGAGTTGACTGGACCTCTCACCGCCGAGACCATCAGCTGCTGTGATCAGACCCCTGCCATCGGTGGGAGAACCAGTGAGAGTTTACAGGACCTCTCGACACTCGAGACGAGCTGCTGTCGAGATCAGACCCCTGCCATCGGTGGAAGAACCATCACTGTCTGACAGGATCTTTCAGATGATACCACGAGCTGACGGAATCGAAACACTGCCATCGGTGGTAGAACCAATACTGGTTCAGGAAAACCCAACGTTAGCAACAGGTGAGATCAGTGTGAAGAAAAGTGTCTGCTAAATGATTGAATGTGAAGTTATATCTCTGACACGTTCTCTGTCTCTTCAATCCTCAGTGGAACAGAAACCGGTGATTCAAGTGAATTCTCTCAGCCAAATTCCTTCACGTGCTGAAGTAAAGCCACAGCCAGTTACCTCACTGTTTGAATCGGCTCAACAACTCGTCCTGATGGACATTGACATCGAAAATGAGTATGTGGAGTACACAGGAGGACCATCTCATCCGATGAAATGAAGAACAAAGAGCAAAACCGCACGAAGTTCGAGATGAAGCCAAAAAGAGGAGCGGTCTGTTTGCTCTTCTGGACTGGGCTGAGAAAACGGTCAGCAAAAGAAGGAAAAGAGACAAAGGAAAGAGAATGAGAAACTGCAGAGACGGTTGCTGCATCATCGATACCGAACTGATCCCAAACTGAAGCATTTGATCATCAACAGGCACAACTCCAACTCCTTCTCTAATGTACATTAGTCACACACTGCTTGAATGTTTCAAACCTCCTCCCTGTAAATAAATACATATTTTATTGAAAGCATAATACAGACCTGTGTGTGTTTTATTATGCGATTACTATTTATTACAGGAATTTGTTTACAGGTATGTAAGGTAACGCATTGGACTACTGGGTTATTCAGCAAGTCGTCATATTGCCTAAATTAAGCTTTTAATGATATTAATGAGCAAACAATCAATTAAATGTACAACAAAAATAAAACACTATTACAGTAGACCCTATGAATAATCTGCACTTCGTGTTACCTTTTCTATAGACATTAAATCAGAGACAATCCAACATGTATTCATCTGTTTAAAAATGTATTTATTATTTGTTCGCTTAAATTGGAACCCTGTGATAATTTCCCAAGCTCTTACACTCACTGTATTTGTTCAAATGGATGTTATTCTTTCAGTTGATTTCTACGACTTTGCTGTAATGACTGTTTATAGTCACAAGATGGTGATAATGGCTTAAAATGTGCTTAATGGTTTTAATTATTGATAATACTTCATTTAATAATGATAATCAGTGATGATTATTTTATATCATTTACCATTGTCATTTATTCATTTGAGTTTGATTTATTTTACTAGCAAATGTGTGCCAAATAAAAATATGTTGTACTATTCTCTGCTAAATTAAACCATTCATTTAAAAAACAACGACAACAATAATCAATGTATGTCTTTAGTGACCGTGTACAAGACTTTCTGTATTTGCAGCATTGTTTAAGAGCTCAGATGAATAAAAATAAAACTCTCTTTGCGTTTATATAATTAAAGGCCGCGACATCATTCTGTGTCATCCGGGTACATTCGTGAACAGGCGCATGTCGCCGATACGCTTTTACGTCACCGCCATATTAGACCAGGAAAATTGCCTTTTAAACACGTTAAAACAAGTAAACGGGAAATTTATAGATATTTAAAGTTCAACATAATAAATATAAATTATATACATTTATTCTGTCTAAGTATTTGTTTCTCAAATATGAGGTACGTTGCTTTTTAGCGTTTAAATACTTCAACCTATGAATGTTTAATGCAGGGCATTAGGAGTGTTTCCTAAAATGTTTGGGAAACAAAAGCTGTGTTTGATACGACTGCTGGTCCGTCAGTACAACATTTCATCAGCGCATTTCACGTTTCGCCCGTCAGACGATGACGTCACCGCGTTGCGTGATTGAAAGTCTCCATAGCAACGGGTGTTGTCAATTGGTAGCTTCTGTTGTGCGGTTGTACAAAGACACGCGCTCGAAAGAGACTATTTCTGCGAACAATTTACGAAGATTTACAAAGACAAGTGAATTGACATTTGCTTGTAGCATTCAGTGTTTGATTATGACACCGTTTAGAAGTGTGATGGAGTCGCCGGGCGCTTTGTTCTCTGCTTGTCCACGAAGACAGAGCAGTTTACCGAACAAGAACGGAGCGAAACTGATCAGACTGATCGATCTGAGGAATCATTAACAGGGCCAGAGGTGATTCAAGAGCACACAAATACTGTCTTTAACAAACAAGTAAACATTACTCACTCAGTCAATGTGTAAAAAGTTGACCTCGGTAATGCTTTTGTGTTACCATCACTTCATTAAACTTCGTGAACAAGTTTGCAGATTTTAAAGTTTTGCCAACTACAAATGAATACACTGCTTATCCATTGCAAGGCAATCAATTTCCAAACATTTTCTAAGTCAACTTATCCATTTTACAGTGCAAGAGATACAGCCAAGTACTGGACGAGCATCTCGCTGGAGCAGGAGGAGAGACGGAAAAGAGAGGTTGTTAAAAATATCTTAGAGAAAGTGTTTTATAATTTCTGAGCTATTTGAATAAGGTGAGACATCTAGAATCTTGATTAGAGTGAACATTTAAGACCATTAGTCCTGCCATCTGAACATTTAAACCTGAGAGAGCAACTCTGAGTTTGTTCATACGCAGTATCCCAGCATGCACTGCAGTTATGTGGTTACTGTTATTAAAAAGGATTACTGCTTCAGTAGTTGTTGTTGTCATTGGTGTTTGTTGTATTTAGAGTTGTTCAATGAATGATGTTTGCTGACAGTCATTATGATTGAAGTTTGTGTGTTCAGTAATGGGATCTAAGTGTATGATGCAGTGTTGCTCCTAGCGTCTTAAGCTTTGAAGGTTTCTCAAAGTCTGATTTCTTCACAGAGTGTCACTGAGAAACAGAGCGAAATGGTGAAGGAGGAGACAAGTATGGACGAAGAAAAGAGAACGATGACTTCATCTGATGACAACAGACTCGTGTTTTCAGTAGCAGAGCCGTTGTTAGTTAAAGAGGCATCTGCCCTCCAACACCGGGCGACTGAGATCAGAGGCCTGCCGTCGATGAGAGAACCAGTGATGGTTAACACGGCCCTCCATCCTCGACTCTACGAGCTGGAGAGACCAGACCCACGATCAGACCCCTGCCATCGGTGGAAGAACCAATGAGAGTTGACTGGACCTCTCACCGCTCGAGACCATCAGCTGCTGTGATCAGACCCCTGCCATCGGTGGGAGAACCAGTGAGAGTTTACAGGACCTCTCGACACTCGAGACGAGCTGCTGTCGAGATCAGACCCCTGCCATCGGTGGAAGAACCATCACTGTCTGACAGGATCTTTCAGATGATACCACGAGCTGAATTTGAATCAAACACTGCCATCGGTGGTAGAACCAATACTGGTTCAGGAAAACCCAACGTTAGCAACAGGTGAGATCAGTGTGAAGAAAAGTGTCTGCTAAATGATTGAATGTGAAGTTATATCTCTGACACGTTCTCTGTCTCTTCAATCCTCAGTGGAACAGAAACCGGTGATTCAAGTGAATTCTCTCAGCCAAATTCCTTCAAGTGCTGAAGTAAAGCCACAGCCAGTTACCTCACTGTTTGAATCGGCTCAACAACTCGTCCTGATGGACATTGACATCGAAAATGAGTATGTGGAGTACACAGGAGGACCATCTCATCCGATGAAATGAAGAACAAAGAGCAAAACCGCATCGAAGTTCGAGATGAAGCCAAAAAAAGAGGAGCGGTCTGTTTGCTCTTCTGGACTGGGCTGAGAAAACGGTCAGCAAAAGAAGGAAAAGAGACAAAGGAAAGAGAATGAGAAACTGCAGAGACGGTTGCTGCATCATCGATAATTGAACTGATCCCAAACTGAAGCATTTGATCATCAACAGGCACAACTCCAACTCCTTCTCTAATGTACATTAGTCACACACTGCTTGAATGTTTCAAACCTCCTCCCCTGTAAATAAATACATATTTTATTGAAAGCATAATACAGACCTGTGTGTGTTTTATTATGCGATTACTATTTATTACAGGAATTTGTTTACAGGTATGTAAGGTAACGCATTGGACTACTGGGTTATTCAGCAAGTCGTCATATTGCCTAAATTAAGCTTTTAATGATATTAATGAGCAAACAATCAATTAAATGTACAACAAAAATAAAACACTATTACAGTAGACCCTATGAATAATCTGCACTTCGTGTTACCTTTTTTCTATAGACATTAAATCAGAGACAATCCAACATGTATTCATCTGTTTAAAAATGTATTTATTATTTGTTCGTTTAAATTGGAACCCTGTGATAATTTCCCAAGCTCTTACACTCACTGTATTTGTTCAAATGGATGTTATTCTTTCAGTTGATTTCTACGACTTTGCTGTAATGACTGTTTATAGTCACAAGATGGTGATAATGGCTTAAAAAATGTGCTTAATGGTTTTTAATTATTGATAATACTTCATTTAATAATGATAATCAGTGATGATTATTTTATCATTTACCATTGTCATTTATTCATTTGAGTTTGATTTATTTTACTAGCAAATGTGTGCCAAATAAAAATATGTTGTACTATTCTCTGCTAAATTAAACCATTCATTTAAAAACAACGACAACAATAATCAATGTATGTCTTTAGTGACCGTGTACAAGACTTTCTGTATTTGCAGCATTGTTTAAGAGCTCAGATGAATAAAAATAAAACTCTCTTTGCGTTTATATAATTAAAGGCCGCACATCATTCTGTGTCATCCGGGCACATTGTAGAACGAGTGGTTGTCGCCGTTGGACGCCACCGCCATATTAGACCAGGAAAGGTAATGCTTTTAAACACGTCCCAGTACCAGCAGAAATAGATATTTAAAGTGCAAACATAATAAGCAAAATTACACATTTATTACCCTTAATCGTTACTTTCCCCGTTTAAATGCTTCCAACCTATGAATGTTTAATGTGCAGGGGGCATTAGGAGTGTTTCCTAAAATGTTTGGGAAACAAAAGCTGTGTTTGATAATGACTGCTGGTCCGTCAGTACAACATTTCATCAAGCGCATTTCCGCGTTTAAGCCTGTCAGACGATGACGTCACCGCGTTGCGTGATTGAAAGTCTCCATAGCAGCTCAGAAAGTTTGTCAATTGGTAGCTTCTGTTGTGCGGTTGTACAAAGACACCTTTCGAAAGAGACTATTTCTGCGAACAATTTACCCGAAGATTTACAAAGACAAGAGTGAATTGACATTTGCTTTGTAGCATTCAGTGTTTTGATTATGACACCGTTTAGAAGTGTGATGGAGTCGCCCGGCGCTTTGTTCTCTGTTTGTCCACGAAGACAGAGCAGCTTTACAGAACAAGAACGGAGCGAAACTGATCAGACTGATCGATCTGAGGAATCATTAACAGGGCCAGAGGTGATTCAAGAACACACAAATACTGTCTTTAACAAACAAATAAAGCATTACTCACTCAGTCAATGTGTAAAAAAGTTGACCCTCGGTAATGCTTTGTGTTACCATCACTTCATTAAACTTTCGTGAACAAGTTTGCAGATTTTAAAGTTTTGCCAACTACAAATGAATACACTGCTTATCCATTGCAAGGCAATCACTTTCCAAACATTTTCTAAGTCAACTTATCCATTTTACAGTGCAAGAGATACAGCCAAGTACTGGACGAAAGCATCTCGCTGGAGCAGGAGGAGAGCGGAAAAAGAGAGGGTTGTTAAAAATATCTTAGAGAAAGTGTTTTTATAATTTCTCTGAGCTATTTTGAATAAGGTTGAGACATCTTAGAATCTTGATTAGAGTGAACATTTAAGACCATTAGTCCTGCCATCTGAACATTTTAAACCTGAGAGAGCAACTCTGAGTTTGTTCCATATATGCAGTATCCCAGCATGCACTGCAGTTATGGGTTACTGTTATTAAAAGGATTACTGCTTCAGTAGTTGTTGTTGTCATTGGTGTTTGTTGTATTTAGAGTTGTTCAATGAATGATGTTTTTGCTGACAGTCATTATGATTGGAAGTTTGTGTGTTCAGTAATGGGATCTAAGTGTATGATGCAGTGTTGCTCTAGCGTCTTAAGCTTTGAAGGTTTCTCAAAGTCTGATTTCTTCACAGAGTGTCACTGAGAAACAGAGGAAATGGTGAAGAGGAGACAAGTATGAACGAAGAAAAGAGAACGATGACTTCATCTGATGACAACAGACTGCGTGTTTCAGTAGCAGAGCCGTTGTTAGTTAAAGAGGCATCTGCCCTCCAACACCCGGCTGACTGAGATCAGAGGCCTGCGTCGCCTGGATGAGAGAACCAGTGATGGTTAACACGGCCCTCCATCCTCGACTCCCATGAGCTGGAGAGACCAGACCCAACATCAGACCCCTGCCATCGGTGGAAGAACCAATGAGAGTTGACTGGACCTCTCACGCTCCGAGACCATCAGCTGCTGTGATCAGACCCCCTGCCACCGGGTGGGAGAACCAGTGAGAGTTTACAGGACCTCTCGACACCTCGAGAGCGAGCTGCTGTCGAGGATCAGACCCCTGCCATGTGTGGAAGACCATCACTGTCTGACAGGATCTTTCAGATGATACCACTGAGCTGATTGAGTCGAAACACTGCCATCGGTGGGTAGAACCAATACTGGTTCAGGAAGAAAACCCACCTGTTAGCAACAGGTGAGATCGGTGTGAAGAAAAGTGTCTACTAAATGATTGAATGTGAAGTTATATCTCTGACACTTCTCTGTCTCTTCAATTCCTCAGTGGAACAGAAACCCGGTGATTCAAGTTGAATTCTCTCCAGCCAAATTCTTTCAGCGTGCTGAAGTAAAGCCACAGCCAGTTACCTCACTGTTTGAATCGGCTCAACAACTCGTCCTGATGGACATTGACATTTGAAAATGAGTATGTGGAGGCACACAGGAGGACCATCTCATCCGATGAAATGAAGAACAAAGAGCAAAACCGCAGACGAGTTCTAGGATGAAGCCAAAAGAGGAAGCGGTCTGCTTGCTCTTCTGGACTGGAGCTGAGAAAACGGTCAGCAAAAAGAAGGAAAAGAGACAAAGGAAAGAGAATGAGAAACTGCAGAGACGGTTGGCTGCATCATCAGATACCTAACTGATCCCAACCTGAAGCATTTGATCATCAAGCAGGCACAACTCCAACTCCTTCTCTCTCTAATGTACATTAGTCACACACTTTGCTTGAATGTTTCAAACCTCCTCCCTGTAAATAAATACATATTTTATTGAAAAGCATAATACAGACCTGTGTGTGTTTTAATATGCGATTTATTTATTACAGAATTTGTTTACAGGTAGGTATAAGGCAACTATTGACCAATAAAGGTCTAGCACGGCAGCTATATTGACTAAATTAAGCGTCTTTTAATGACATTAATGAGCAAACAATCAATTAAATGTACAACAAAAAATAAAACACTGTTACAGTAGAGACCCTATGAATAATCTGAATTCGCATATTACCTTTTCTATATAGCTGGACAAATCAGAGACAATCCAACATGTATTCATCTGTTTAAAAATGTATTTATTATTTGTTCTGCTTAAATTGGAACCCCTGTGATAATTTCCCAAGCCTCTCCACACTCCAATCTGTATTTGTTCAAATGGATGTTATTCTTTCAGTTGATTTCTACGACTTTGCTGTACTGACTGTTTATAGTCACAAGATGGTGATAATGGCTTAAAAATGTGCTTAATGGTTTTAATTATTGA